>CM051266.1:53012052-53067052 GCA_027921565.1 Artemia sinica | reverse complement strand
CAGATCGCTACCCGTTTCAGATTTTAACATTAACAATTGATTTGGGGCCTGGCGTTTCACTAGCTCTGGGTAGAGGGATTCATCCCAATTAGTGTAGTCCATTTGTGAGCTAATATACTCACCATTTTCCAAATCATTCAATAGATTTTCAGTTTTGACTTTTAACAGGAGTGAATCAGTGTCCCCGTGGTACACATCAGCTTGTCCCTCAATCGGCCACTGTACCTTGCATACATTATAATAAAATGACAGCATGAGTTTCTTAGATATTTCAGTTATTGCACTCCCGCCTGCAATATTTTTATTTAAAACAATGTTTCTTTTCTTGCGATGTAGGAGCCCCATATCAGAGTCTATGATGGTGAACGATGTGAAGTTTGGATCCGCAATGATTCGAGCACAATATTTGGGATTGGTTAAAATGTCACATCGACTTCTGTTTCATACGCTTTCGCACATTTTACCGAAAGCTGTGTTCAAAATGAGTTTATAGACTTCTTTTTCAACTTTCGTTTTCGCTTGTGAACGCTTACTGACAAAGGTGTCAATAAACGTTTTCATGTAAGGCTTTTGATCAAATTGGAGGGCTCAATGAATCTTTGTGACCTTGAAACCATTGGACACCATCTATTTCAATAGCGCGTGATGAACAACGATATTCTTTTCGGGTTGAGATCGGCAATTATTTTTTTTTGAAGGTACCCAGTGCATACTCCCATCCCCTACTAATGATAAATTATAGGGGCTCAGAGAGTCCCTACCCACCGTTCTATTTATGCACGGAAAAACAAAGTCTTTTACCGAGTCATGGATTTCCTTGGGTATTTCACCGTCAATTTCAAAAAACCATCCCTGTGCCCCATTCTCCTCAACACTAGCAATGTCGGGGAAATTCGAAGCACACGGATTGTCAAGCCATTTATAATTGCCACACGGCAAACAGTAGTGAGTCATTGCCGATGGGTAAAGAGAATTCATATCCAAAAAAACTGGGTCAGAATTTTCATCGGTGTGCTGTCCGGTCGGATGAGTTTTCATGATACGGTTCCCGTGAAAAACATACCCACCCCTCATTGATCTTTCTACAAACAGATGCTGATCCACATCGGCGATCAGACCTATTTCTTCTTTGCTGATTTTAAGTACCAAGTCCATCACCAGATGAGGAGTGGAAAAATAATAACCTAAATCCAACACGAATTCCCCATAGATTTTATCCGTATTTTTGCACACAATGTCCAGAAGAGTGAGTACGTCACTGGCCAAGTATAGTTTACAATAATCCCACCCATTTTTACATCCGCCCTTTGTCCAAACCCTCTTAGCAAATTCGTAGTCGCTAGTGGTGCACTCACTCTCAGTAAGAGAATTGTAAAAAGCTTCAATGGGTGGTAATGACACCTCATCTAGCCTCGAGCCAGAGTTGTAATAATCATATGGATATATACCCTTACACGTTAATAAATCATACATTTCATCATCGGGGAAGCGCTGTTTGAGGAGGGGGAAGCTATCAAAATTATCACTTTTCTGTACCTGAATCAATTGACTTAAAGATTTGGGGAAGAAGCTGAAAGAGTCTAAAAAACGGATTTTATTCAGGCACGTGTTACCCTTGTCAAGTGTTTTCCACATGAATTCTAGCAGCAGTAGCTTCTCCGATGATTTGGGTATGATCTTATATGAAAAAGAACCATCTATCCATGTGTCATCTACAACTCCACCCTTGGCAATGCTGGCCAACGCCGGTAGAACAAAGTTTAAGTCGTAATTGGAATTGTGTAAAAAAACAGGTACGAAATATTGCTGTCTAACGTTTAAATTGCACGACTGATGTGCTATCCCTCTAAAGTTACTCCCCCCCCCGATGTAATTTCCTGCCACAAATGACCATGATCGATCACTTTCTTCCTACCCCCATTTCCAACACCATCATCAAATTCTCCCTTGCAAACCCAACACATTTTACGATTTTTAATGGCCAATCTGTCATCTGGTGATAGGAGCATAGGATAGTTTGTGTAACGAAGGCTCGAAATTGCACCGTTCGCTGTTTTGATCAGACTGACCAATGCCGAGCGCATGCAGTCTTCACCGTTACCCAACACCTCAACTACATCCAGCACTTGCATGGTATTATTGGAATCTCGTTGCGCGTGAGCGTAAGAGACCCCTATGGCTTCATGTATTTTAAAACGATTTGGATTTGACGAATCGTAAACGTCTATGAGTTTCGCTTCGCAATCTAAATGGATCTTATTGCTCTGCAGGAGCGTGTTTATGGAAATGTTTAAAACGTAAGATCGCTCTATCTCCGCTTACCGTCTCCACAGCCTGGTATCCATGATGTTTACAGTGTTTCATGTGATGCTTTAACTTTAAATCAGAGCGAAATCTTGAGAGGCATGTTGGACACTAATAACGTGCCTCATGTTTCTTACCCTTCCCAAAACCCTACTAATATCGGTAATTGGATTAAAATGTCCAATTGAATCGGGGTCTGTGGGTGGCGTGTATAGAAGCCACACCCAATGTTCCACTGATTCAATTGAAGGAGCCCTCACTGGAAATAATACCCCCTTCTTATCGGAACGGTGACCCTCCTCAAATTCGGTTAAATACTGTAACACCGTGAGACCAATCTTTAAATGTGCATTAGCCCGCTCAAAAATATCTATTCCTTTTAGTGTCACGGGAAATTAACCATTTAAACAATTAAAATCTACTATGGGGAACTTTGAACCCTCCCTACCATTAACTGCCATTTCATCAAACTTTTTCTTAGATGCATATTTTTGAAGAGGTCTGTATGCAGAAATTAAAAACTGCATACTTGAAACACTGTAGCCTCGTATCGAAACAAATTCGTTGTACCCCCTGACATCCCTCTAAATCTGAATGATATTTTAATTCAATATTCCTCGCTCCCCCCTCTTAAAATAAAATTCTTTTTAAATCTACAAATATTAACATTTAAACTTTCAATAAATAAAACCACCGACCCACTACACCCCTCGTTATAATTTTCCCACTTAGTTTGAATGCTATTAACCCAATTTAGAAAAAAACTCCTCATAATTTGATTAATGCGGGCGAATCACCAACATCTCTGTGTGCAAGTATTTCGAATACAGCTCGCTTGCATTTTCATTAAAAAAAATATTTTTAGTACTATTGATGCTTTTAAACTAACCCCAAGCCCCCGCACCCCCATCTGTTGTTCAAGAATGGCTCGAACCTTATTAGTATATAAATGTGTAATGGCCGGGGGATCTGTTATTACGTGCCCTGACACTAGAGAGTTAAATTGATCACCGAATTTGGGGCTGTAGACCTTTGTGTGGTGCAAGGCAGAGTTGGAAAGAAAAAAATCTGGAAGTGGGGGTACTTGTGATGTTGCTATATCGTTACTACTGCTACTACTACTACTGGCTGTATCATTAACCAGAATAGTGGGGGGTAACAGAGAATTGTCAATAGCACCACCCCCAGTCTGTTCAATTGCAATGGATGGAGATGGCATGAGGTCCTCTTAGCCTGTTAGTATGTATTCCAAAGTGTTTGGGGATAGCTGGTTAAGCCACCCTGTATTGTCCTGTGACGTAATTTCTTTATGAGGACCCAGTTCAGATACACTACTAACATCGCCTAAATGCTCTCGCATAAATCTATCTGTCCATTCTGGGTCCTCCACCATGTCAATGTCACAAATTAAATCGTCTAGGCTGGCCATTTCCCCAAAACAATCATTTAGAAAACCCCTATGCCATTCCATATTGTCTAGAACTAATGTAGGTTCATCTCTAAACTCCATTGGTGGTGCTAGGATTGGTTCAGCTCCAATAATAGTTGATGTTTCATGACCCAATGAAGATGGCACTGCTAATTCATCAATCTATAGAAAAAAGGGTTTATTTTCTATGTGAAATAACCATTACTTTATGAAGTTGAAAAAAATGTTCATTTTTACACCCCACCCACAAAACTCAATTCCTCCTAGCTTTATTTTAACTAAATACTTGCCTCCACCCCACCCCCCATAAAGTTCAGAAAGACGCAATACCCTATTTATGCTGAAGTATTTCTTGTCGTATGTTTACCAGGATATTGAATAAGTACCATTTTTCACCCCACCCACAAAACTCAATTCCTCCTAGCATTATTTAAACTAAATACTTGCTTCCACCCCACCCCCCTCCCCAAAAAGTTCAGAAAGACGCAATACCCTATTTATGCTGAAGCATTTCTAGTCGTATGTTTACCAGGATATTGAATAAGTACCATTTTTCACCCCACCCACAAAACTCAATTCCTCCTAGCTTTATTTTAACTAAATACTTGCCCCCACCCCCTTACCAGAAAGTTCGCAATATCCTATTTACGCTGAAGAATTTCTAGTCATATGTTTACCAGGATATTGAATAAGTACCATTTTTATGACGTAGATAATTTCGGAGACCACACTGCCTTTCCATGACGATAAATAAAAGTTCAAATAGGGATAAAATCCTTTTAATAGACAGTGATGATAGAAATTCACAAAAATACCAGATATTTCGGTCACATATACAGTGACCGTCATCAGTAGTAAAACTAAAATAAAACAATTTAAAACAAAAGTTTATATACTAAATCAAATAACACTACATATTATTTGAATCTCTAATTCTTTTCAAAGCAAAGGCGGAAGCTATTCTCTTTGACCTTCTTGGATTCGGTTCATTAGCGTTCGATGATATAACATTTGGACAAAGGTCAACTACATTGGGTGAATTGAACTTTACTCTGTCAGATTTTAATAAATTATCATAGATAGAGTCCAGCCCATATTCACCTGTATCCCGATTCAAAGCAATATTCTTGAATAAGATTTTCTTTATTTCAAGAAACATACGAATCCAAGAAGGTTAAAGAGAATAAATTCCGCCTTTGCTTTGAAAAGAATTAGAGATTCAAATAATAAGTAGTGTTATTTGATTTAGTATATAAACTTTTGTTTTAAATTGTTTTATTTTAGTTTTACTACTGATGACGGTCACTGTATATGTGACCGAAATATCTGGTATTTTTGTGAATTTCTATCATCACTGTCTATTAAAAGGATTTTATCCCTATTTGAACTTTTATTTAAAGTACCATTTTTCACCCCACCCACAAAACTAAATTCCTCCTAGCATTATTTTAACTAAATACTTGCCCCCACCCCCTCCCCAGAAAGTTCAGAAAGACGCAATACCCTATTTATGCTGAAGCATTTCTAGTCGTATGTTTACCAAGATATTGAATAAGTACCATTTTTTATACCACCCACAAAACTCAATTCTTCCTAGTATTATTTTAACTAAATACTTGCCCATACCCCCTCCACAGAAAGTTCAGAAAGACACAATCCCCCTATTTATGCTGAAGCATTTCTAGTTGTATGTTTACCAGGATATTGAATAACTACCATTTTTCACACCACCCACAAAACTCAATTCCTCCTAGAATTATTTTAACTAAATACTTGTCTCCACCCCCTCCCCAGAAAGTTCAGAAAGACGCAATACCCTATTTATGCTGAAGCATTTCTAGTCGTATGTTTACCAAGATATTGAATAAGTACCATTTTTTATACCACCCACAAAACTCAATTCCTCCTAGCATCATTTTAACTAAATACTTATCTCCACCCCCTCCCCCAGAAAGTTCAGAAAGAAGCAAAAGAGTGCTTTCTTTGACAATAAAAAAAATATATTATATTTAGCTATCTCTGAGGGAAGCAGAGAAATTTAAAACAATGGTTGGGGGCGAGGGATTAATATTTTAATATCTCTGACATACACTCTTAGAGTTTTGAAAAAAAATGGTGAAAAGAAAAGACTAAAAAAAAGTTGGAAAGAAATAGGTAGATATTTCTATAATCAGGTAGGAGGTAGATGTAAAATACCTACATTTCAAAATTCAGACTGAACTTGTATGCCTGAAGTCCCTGGCAAAGCATGAAGGGGGGTGTCCTCACGATCTTGAGTAGACGAGGCTGATACATTATGAGAAGCCATCCATTCCCTCTTGAATTTTCTGCCAGGTTGCATAGAGGTTTGTGCAGAGCTGACACTGGCGTGAGAGGCTCCTGGCATTAAAAGTTGTGTGGTCATTGGCTGGTCCAGAGAACTTGTAATGGAACTAGCATATCTGATGATGGAAGGCCTTGCAGCTTGCTTCGATGTGGTATCGTTCCATCTTGCTCTCTTTTCAGGGGGAGAGTAATTGTATGAATCCTCTTCCTTAAAAAAGAAGAACAGTTTAGTATGGAAAAACGATTTCCCTTTTTACAGAAGAAAAAATGAAGATATTTATTCACACTTTCAACTAACTACGGCTAAGTTCGTTAAAAGCGAGCTATTTTCTTGTGAAAGCAAAAAAAAACAGAAAAAATGCTCATTGTTCCTTTAGTATGCTAAAGGAACAAGGACTGGAAGGCCTTGCAGCTTGCATCGATGTGGTATCGTTCCATCTTGCTCTCTTTTCAGGGGGAGAGTAATTGTATGAATCCTCTTCCTTAAAAAAGAAGAAAAATTTAGTATGGAAAAACGATTTCCCTTTTTACAGAAGAAAAAATGAAGATATTTATGCACACTTTCAACTAACTACGACTAAGTTTGTTAAATGCGAGCTAAAATCCAAATTAATACAAAACTTAAATTTCTTCCCCAGAAAATATTTTGAATACGATTTGGCTGTATAACAATTCTGAGTTTAATCTACTATTCTTTAATTAGCAACTTCCCTAATGATATAACTCAATGAATATCCATAGATATCCAAAATTATTATAAAACTTAAATTTCTTTCCGAGAAAATATTTTGAACACGATTTGACTGTATATCAATTCTGAGTTTCTGGCTAGAATTACACAAAGCCTTTCTTAATCACCAACCTTTTGTTTTCATAATTCAGATAAGACACGTTTGAAGTCTGGTTCCAAAAAGAACCCTTTTTGTAATTATAAACACAGGTGGTTTTAGACCGGAAAAGATTTTTGATAATGGGAAAAAGAAAATTTCGAACGAAAAGAAGTATTTCTAATGAATTAAACTCGTACACAGAGGAGGGGAGGGGGATTAGGTTTACATAATAGAAAAAAGTGGGTATTTTACGTTTTCTAGCGACTATAATCATCATATTGTAGGGTTTGTATTGTTGGGGGGAGGGCTATGCCCCCTGAAATTTGAATTTACTGGAGAGATGGTAAAATTATTCTATTTGGAAACAAATTAAGAAATTTAGTAAGCTGTACTCACATTATAAATCGAAGTAGACATAGCTTCAACGTCAATAATATTTGGTGTATTATCCATGGTATGTTAAAACATTATGGAAATTTAATCGTAATGCATGGCCATTATATACAAAATCTCAAGTCGAATGTAAATCACTCTTTTTTATTTGAACCCAATCACCAATCAACTTACCGTATATTGAGCAACCTCCGCTGTCTCTGATTGACCCATAAAACGAATGTTGCCTCAGAAACCACTCTAGTTGTGTTATATAATCTCGACTATACTCTAAAAATATGTTGGACCACTTTATAGGTTGCCAGCTTTTTTTTAAATGTGCATGTGAAGCTACGCTGCATATTCTTGTACAGTTGATATCAATAACAAAAAGCCAGTCTGGTTGTGTTATACAACCTTGACTATACTCTCGAAACGTGTTTGACCACTTTATAGGTAAAGGTTTGCCTGCTTTTTTGCAATGTCCACGTGAAACCACGCTGTATATTCTTGTAGGCGTGAATGTATGCTTGAAAAGCACGGTTCAAATCAGCACCTAGGTTACTACTGGTGTGACGAAAGCGATATCAACATCCCCACCTAACGTTGCGCTCGAGTAACAATGGCGCCCTTGGTCCAGTGCCCAAGTTACATTAAACGGCCAGGTCATAATAAAAGCTTTCAATTTGGGAGGTTCAAGGAGGAGTCTTTGACAGTCTTATGACTTCGGGGTACTAGATGTTGCAACTAGATGACTACCAAAATTATGCACAAATGTAACATTTGGAATATTATAACACTTTTATCAAAGCTTCGAAGAAAAGCAAAAAAGTCTAAATACCCCTAACTACGCTTGAAAGCTATTTTAAAAAGAAACTCTTTGGAGATTTCCATGGAAATGACCATAGCAGAAGCTTTGAGCCTGTTTGGGGATCAAAGAGGAGTCTTTGAGTATTTTGACCACAGGTGACTTATTGTTGCGACTTTCTTAAATTTGGTAATTCTTGTGAGCATTTGGAAATCAAAGCTTAAACTCAATAGCTGATACTAAGTGTCCTAACATTTTGCTTGGATTAAAAGTGACGAACTATCAAGGGTTCTGAAACGCCAGAACCATTTCGTTTCTACCAGATTTCTACTTCTGTTGATCCCCGTCCTGCACTGGTATCGGGATCATTGCTTTTCCTGAGGCGAAAATAATTTCAATGATTTAAAGAACATGAAAATTGGAACTTGGAATGTTACGACATTAAAAAATGACTATAGTATCGACATTTTGACTGACGAATTCAGACGATTCGAACTGGATTTATTAGGAGTTTCAGAAACTCATACCCCAGCGGTAGGAAGCATGAAATTAGGTGATATAGAATTTGTTTACTCAGGCAGGATGGATGGGGTACATAGACAGGGAGTAGGGCTCATGATGAATAAGGAAGCTGCTAAGTCTTGTTTAGGCTGGGATTGTATTAATAATAGAATACTAATTGCTCATTTTATGACTAGAAAGTTCAGGGTATCAGTTATAGTAGTATATGCCCCTGTAGAACCGACTGACGGAGATACTAGTGACTCAGATGAATTTTACTTACAGTTACAGGAGCAAATAGACAAGGTCCCAGGTAGAAATATGATGTTATTACTGGGTGATTTTAACGCCCAGGTTGGTAGAAATAGGGATAGATAGTATCCCAGCCTAGGTATATTTGGTGTAGGAAAAGAAAACAGTAATGGATACAGACTTTTGCAATTTTGTAGGTATAACAATCTAGTTATAACCAATACGGTGTTTGGTCATAAAATGGCTCATAAGTTAACATGGTATTCACGTGATGGTAAGACAGCAAACCTTATTGATTACGTTATAGTAAACCGAAGACTGGCAAGATCAATACAAGATACTAGGGTATATAGGAGTACTGTTATTGATGTTAAAAGTAAAGATCACCATCTAGTAGTGTCAAGGGTTAATTTTAAGCTGAAATATCGGAAGGGTATCTACCTCCCGGGAAGTTATGATGTTGGTAGACTCCAGGATGAGAATTTGAAAGAAACTTTCCAGGAACAGTTGAATACTAAATTTGAGAGTTTAAAAGTTGATAATGTGGAAGATGGTTGGAATAATTTTAGAAAAATAATTTGTGAAGTTGCTGAAGGTGTATTAGGGAAGAAAGCTAGAACTGCAGCTAAGAATATTAGTGAAAAAGCTTTATGTTTAATAGAAAGGAGAAAGGACTTGTACAAGAATTATCTGAGTGATAGATCGTATGAAAACAAAAGAAATATAAAGAAAGTGGAGAAGGCATTAAAATATGAACTAAGAAGGTGTGAAGTGGAGGCCATGGATAAAATTGCCGAGGATCTGGAAGATGCAGCCAAACAGCATAATAGTAAAATATTGTACTGGTACGTTAACAAACTGAGAGGGAGTAGTCAATCCGGACTTGTCCCAGTTAAAGATATAGTCGAGGACCCAGCCTCTGAAAACTGACACAGGTGTGGTCAGCGAGATGACCGCGAAACGGAGGTTGGACCCAACGTAACTGACCATGCTGATTACGGAAACGACCGCTATATTGTTGAGAAATGTTGGCGTGTCGTTGTAAGATCAAAGTTTTAGGTTTCTTCAGCTTTTAGCTACGAATAAAATGTGTAAGTGTCAAAGTAAAGCCAGAAATGCATCGATTCTAGAAACCTAATACAGGAAACGTTGCGAATTCACCTCGCAGCAGAGAAGAGGAGAAACTGAACAGCTAAGAAACTTTTAACTCAAAATGAAATAACTAAAAGAACAAATGGCTATTACATATAAGAACGAATTGTCCAAATTTCAAAACTCGTCTTCCGAGGACTCATCTGCCGATTCGTTACATTTTCCTGCACACTGACACAACAAATCACAGCCTCTGTTCTTGTCAACACACGGGCAGGCTCTAGAGCAAGTTCGACATAGGCAGTATTCAGGACTGGTACCTTGTGGGAAAGGATCTCCCCCTATTGGGACTGGACAAATTTTGCCTTTCGAAAAAGTCCAGCCGAATCGAGTAGGGTCAACTGGCGAAGGCCTTGGCAAGTTCGCTTCCAAAAGGAATTTGACCTGTAGCAAAGAACGCATAGCGTGAAAAGAAAAAGCGTAATCTGTCGGAGGCAAGTATTTCAGTTCCCGTTTTCTCGGGTACAGGTGAATGCGCAAATCGTTCAAAGACCTGAAGTCACCAGGGTCTTTGCCGTACATTACTACGACTACCTTTCGGCAGGCAGATGTAAATTCTTCCAAGACAGCATGGGCATCGTCGCACCTTAGCCTCACAATCACGTTCCGTATATCCTCATAGAGGTTCCATCTTTCAACTGCTTTCATAGCTGACTTTTTGCCCTTGCCATAAAAATAGCTGACGGTATCACACCCAGTCACACAGTGGACCACTGGCAGGCAACTGAGCAAACTGTTCGGCAGGACTTCACAAAGCTGGTGAATTGGCACAGAATACTTCTGAAAATTCACATATATGGCACGATCAACCAGCTCCTTCTTTTCATATAGCTAACAGCAGTGATACAGAAGTCCAACAACTATGTCAGTGTCATTTGCTAGCACAGCAATCTCCTTGAAGTTTCTCCCTAGAGCATCAAGGACATGTAAAATTATCCTTGTGTCTGCTTCTTCATGGTCTGAGCTGAGACGCTCTTTGTAATCTTCTGCACTCACATTTGCTGGCAATTTCGCAACTTTCATCCGATCTGAAAAGCCTCCCGAGAGATACAGTGTCACACCTTGCTTGACGAGATCCACAGACCCTTCACAAATCTCAAAGAGAACCTCAAGGAGCTGACTTTTTGTCTTCGAACTTGCCAAGATGGAGGTCCAGTTGAACAGCTTTGTATTCCTTCCCAGCAATATTTGTGCTCTAGCGTTCGCACCTCTGTGCTCGTGGCAACCGCTGCTGTCTTTCAAGCTGACATGATTTCTAGCGGCATCTCGATACCCGAATAAACCGTCATATCTGTCAGCTACAACGTGAATTTCGCGCACATCCAAAAAAGTATACATCCACTGTTTCAACATTCTTCGGGAGTACGTTTCCACTGTTTCGAAATCACTAGGGGGATGGCTTTTACTGTTTCGAATCACTAGGGGGATGGCTATTTATATACAAATTATGACTTAATCTATTATTTACATACAGTGGACTCAACTGGCCTATGTAGGATTTTATAAAAAAGAGAGCGTGGGGTTGATGAAATTTGTGAAAATAAGGATTTTTTTTTCTTCTAATAACTGGTGGAATAGGTGTGATGGTTTCAGGGGTGAATCCAGGATTTTTTAGGGGGGGGGGCGCAAAATAGCTTGATCCGATAGATTTACGTTAGGTTTCACTTTCATAACACACAGATATTTAAAAGTCATCAAAGGTCAGGGCCCTCTAGAGCGAGGAGTGGAAGTAGGTGCTTCAAAATACCTTCCCATAACACATTTGAGCCTGTAGACCCATCCCTGAAAGTTTCATTTTCCTAACCTAACCCCTATCCAAGATAGCCAAAAGTAGCTAAAGTAGAATTTTACCAAAAAGACAGATGGATCTACAGGCTAAGGTATGTCCTGGGATGGTATTTTGAAGTACCTACCTCCACTCTTTCTCCCACTAAAGGGTCCTGAAATTTGCCTACATGACAGGTAGAACCTATTGAAATTTGACAAAACAACTCTTTACCTTAATTTTCAGTTACTGGTTTCTTATTCTCTGGCTTTAGTTCTGAAAATATAATTCCTGTTATTTGAGTAGAATTTTGAGCCATATTAATGTTTTTTTTTAATATATGAAATGTATTTGCATATCTTTAAAACCTTAATGCTTGGGATTGAGCAAAGTTGTGAAACTGAAAATTTTGTTGTTTTAATTCATTCAAGCAGAAGATCTATTTTGCAAGGTTTCACTCAAAATCAAAGGCCAGGACCCTCTAGAGGGAGGAGTGGAGGTGGGTACTTCAGAATACCTTCCCAGGACATACTTTAGCCTGTAGACCCATCCCTGAAAGTTTCATTTTCCTAACTTATCCCCTATCCAAGATAGCCAAAAGTAGCTTAAGTAGAATTTTATCAATACTGGAGCTATGCCCCTGATGGAAACAAGGTTAAAAAAAAAAAAAAAATTATCAATTATTCCCCCTTCGTTAGCCTACTGTTTCTAAATGTAAGAAATAGTGCTATTACAACTAAATCCTGACGCATGTCAATACAACTGAAACTTTTAGATTCCTGAATTTATACTTTCTCACCATGATAGTTGTCACCCAGACAATACCCCTCTATTTTCTATATTCTACCCCTCTTTTTCAGAAATGAATTTTACCCCCACCCCTATTAATACCAATTCAGGGTATATATTTGCACATTAGGGCAGTGGGGGTAAAGTTTATTTCTGATACAAATGAGAGGTAGGTTTAAAACTTACCCCCTGCCTCTAATGTGTAAATATATACCCTGAATTGGTATATATAGCCTAGGGGGGTGGGGAGGAAATTCATTTTGACAAAAATGATTATTATATTGGTTAAGAGCATAAAAAGGGCATCAAGTAGTATGTTTACTTTATTTGTAAGTCACTAATTTTATAATGGGTGAGATAGGGAATGATCATACTGCTAATTCTATAAACTGTGCTCGGAACTGAACAGGAAACTGATGCAAAAGGTTGTCAACCCCTGAAATACTAGGCTACTATGCTATAGCTTACTACTATGCTATAGCCTACTAATACTAGGCTACGCTTGCTAGATACACTACACTTGATAAATCACTGATGAAGCCTGAAACACGCTGGCAAATACTGATATATGCTGGATGTATGAGATAATGAAATTAGCTTGTTGGCTTTTGTGGGATCATTCTATCCAGATACTTTCCCTCGACAATAGCGTTTCCTACTTAGGGCATGTATCTTGTACTCTCAAGATGGCGTTGCTAGCCGAGAAAAAAAGAAGCGAAAAGGCAACTTCGAACTGCTATAGCTGCTGATGCCAGCGTCTGACACCGGTATAGCGGGCCTTCCCGGGATCAGCAGGTCATGCTCTGTCCTTTGGTACAGAAAAATCTTGGTCACTTCACTGACCACTCACAAACTGAAATAGAGCACATTCCTTCGGTTGGGTCCCAGACTAATAGGAATGGGGTTGCAATTAGCGATAAGGAAAAAACTAAAGCGAGATGGGCCGAATATTTTGAGAACTTGCTTAACCGAGATAGAGTTGCAGGAAAAAATATAGAAGAAAATGAAAAAGTTTGTGATACCTTGGATGTGAAGGAAGATCTGTTTTGTGAGGAGGAATTAGCAACAGTACTAAAAGGATTAAAGAATAATAAGGCTCCAGGTGCTGATAGGGTAGTAAATGAGTTTCTTAAATATGGTGGCTCTGAGGTTAGAAATAAGTTATTGAAGATTATGAATATGATTTTTGAAAAAGGGGAAGTACCTAACGATTTTAGGAAAACCTTAATTAAGCCACTTTATAAGAAAGGTGATGAAAATGAGTGTGGTAATTATCGAGGCATTAATCTGGCCTCTGTAGGTAGCAAATTACTTAGTAATATGATACTTTTTAGACTGAAAGATGCCGTAGACAAAGTTTTAAGAGAAGAGCAGTGTGGTTTTAGAAAAGGTAGAGGCCGTGTCGACCAAATTTTCACTCTTAGGCTAATAATTGAGAAGTGCCTGAGTTTTCAAACACCTTTGGTCCTCAGTTTTATAGATAATGAGCAAGCATTCGATCCTGTTGATAGAAGAGCTTTTGTAAAGGTTTTATCCTTGTATGGTATACCAGACAAATACATTAAAGTAATTAGTGCTATGTACGAGAATAACACTGCTGCGGTTAAGGTAGGAAATGAGGTTAGCAGCTGGTTTTGTATTAAATCAGGAGCTAAGCAGGGTTGTGTTCTATCCCCCTTTATATGGATTATTTTGATGGACTTTGTTTTAAGGAGCACAGGAAAGGCAATGGGAGACCACGGAATCAAATGGGGGGGGGGGGAAAGTCTCCTGGTCTTGGATTATGCTGATGATTTAAGCATCCTAGATTAAAGTGTGAGCAAAATGAATGAAGTTTTAGAGGTTTTGCGAGTTCAGGGTGCTAGAATTGGTTTGAAAATTAATGTTAGGAAGACTAAGTCACTAAGGCTAGGAATAAGTGAAGACGAAAAGGCTACGTTGGGTAATGAAAAGACTGATCAGGTGGGCAGCTTCCCTTACCTTGGTAGTATTATTAGTAAAGATGGTGGGAGCAGTGAAGATGTTAAAAATAGAATAGCCAAGGCTCAGGGTGTTTTTTCACAGTTAAAAAAAGTCTGGAAGAATAGGAAGATAAGTCCGCAAACCAAGATTAGAATATTAGAAGCTACAGTGATGACAGTGGTCAAATATGGCTCTGAAGCATGGACGCTCCGAAAAGCGGATGAAGATTTGCTAGATGTTTTCCAGAGAAATTGCTTAAGGATTGTTCTGGGTACACGGCTGAAAGACCGTATTTCAAACAATAGGCTATACGAAAAATGTGGTTCAATACCGCTCTCTAGGACTATAATGAAAGAAAGGTTGAGGTGATTAGGGCACGTTGTGCGGATGAAGGATGACAGATTGCCGAAGATTGTTCTTTTCGGCCAACCATCTAGGGCTAAACGGAAAGCAGGTCGTCCATGTCTGGGGTGGGAGGACGTCATAAAGAAAGATTTAAAGGAAATGGGAACTTCGTGGGCGGGTGTAAAAAGGGAGGCTTTGAATAGATTGGGGTGGAGGAGGAACGTGCGTAGCTGTGTTGGCCTCAGGCGGCTTGGTGCTGCGGTGAGTTGTTAGTAGTAGTGGTAGTATATGGTTCCCAAGTACACATTATTAGAGATTGTTTTATATAAATAAATGACGAAGTGGGAAATAGCTCGCATAAATTTTGGTGTTCTACGATGAACAGCTGGCAAACTTGAGTCCCATGGAGGCGGTGAGCCTCGTACTGGGGGCGACAGGGTCATCAGAAACGGAAAAGACTCGCACAGAAAACTTGAAAGTACAAGATGAAACCCGGAAAAAAGAGCGGGTAGTAGCTATTGTGAAAGAAAAGGAAATGACAGAGCCTAAGGGAGAAAGTTCGAAAAGAGCTGAAGTAGGGGCGAAGGAGATAAGAGGCATCACTCCCCTGAGTAGTCTGAGAGGAATCAAGGAGCCAGAGGCAAAATCAACCCAATCCCCAAAACGAACGTTAAGTAGCCTATCTTTATCGTCAACTATAAGTGAAAAAACGAGCGAAAATAAGACTGAAAGAAGTGCGCTGCCAAAGAGGCAGAAGAAACCCGCACAAAAAAAATGAGATTTGCGACGCTGAACGTTAACGGGATAAAACAGGAAAAACGACAGAGTTTAGTTTTAGATTTTATTGTAAAGCAGAGAATTGATATACTGTGTCTCCAAGAAACAGATACAGTAAAGATAAGAAATATTGAAACATAGGGATTCCACTACATTGCTGGAGGGCTCCGACCTGACACAGAATACATAGTGAACGAAAGATTTAAGGATATTAGAGGAACACTGCGTTTTCAAGAGGATGGTGAAGTGAGCAGCATTTGCTGGAAAGGAGCGGTTTTTGTAAATATGCATTTGCCTTCAGGCACAAATAAAGCAAGAGAAAGACAGTTGGTAATACAAAACACTCTTCCACGATATTTAAGAACTGGCCCGCTATTGCTATTGGGTGACTTTAACTGTGTTATAGAAGAAAAAGACATTTTGAGTTCGAGCCGTAAAAATATTAAAAATATTTTTAAATAATATTTTTAATATTTTTTTAATATTTAATATTTTTTTAAAAAAATTTTTTTAAATATTAAAAAAAATATTAAAAGGAAGATTAGCATCGAATTAAAAAAAGTGGTAAAAACATGGAAACTCGTAGATGTGTGGCAAGAAAGGGGAATGGAGAGGGCTTTCACAAGAATAGAAAAAAGGGGCAGCACGAGGATCGACAGGGTGTATTGTTGGAAACATGGAATGGAAAAAATAAAAAATATAGAAAATATCGCCGTGCCTTCCTCCGACCACTGTGCACTACTGGTAAATATAAAGCTAGAGGATATGGAATATATTTTGCGACCCATGAAGCGACCTTTTTAGCGAATGGATATTATTTTCCTCCAGGGATATGATAAAGAAGAAATAAAAAAAGAAGTAAGAAGGCTTCTGGCTAGTTACCAAGAATCAAAACACCTACTGCAATTTTGGTTGAATTTTAAAAGAAAATAGGAGTCTTCCTGTGCGATAAAGAAAATGAGTCAGAACGCCAAAGAAACACAAATAAAAGGTACTTATACAGATTGTTAAATGACCTAAAGAAAGAAGTAGAAGAGGGAGCGTCCGTATGGCTCGAATATGAGCAAACTAAGAGAGCAATAAAAGATCTCGAGTACAGAGAGTATGAGAGATGGAAAACTCGGAGTTGAATGGCAGAAATGTTTGCTTCGGACCAGGTAAACCTAGCTGCTGCAGTTAAAGCAAGAAGAAAAAGGGAAGAAAATAGCCTGAGTAAGGTAAAAAGGGAAGATGGAATAGTAGTAGAAAAGCAAAAAGAAGTGAGTGAAGCAGTGACAGAGTTGTTCAAGGGGTTGTTTAAAAGAAAGGAGACGCAAGGTGAAGAGGGCAGAAATTATTTGAATGAATACCAAACAAGCCGTACGATAAGCGAGGAGGAAAACGAAAATTTAAGGAGCCCTGTCTCGAAAGAAGAAATTGAACTAGTTTTAAGGAAAGCTGAAATAAAAAGTCCCCCGGTATAGACGGGCTGAGCTACGAGTTTTATTTGGAACTATGGGAAGAAATGGGGGATTTTTACGAAAAAGTCGTTAACGCTTTTATCACTGAGGGGTACCCGGAAGAGGAGGTAGTAATATCCCTTGTATACAAAAAGGGGGAACGATCTGATCTACGTAATTGGAGACCCATCTTCTTGCTTTGCTGCGACTATAAGATTACCTCCCTAGTGCTAACAAAAAGACTAGGAAAAATAATGCCGCATATACTAGGAAGCTACCAGTTCGGGGGGATAAAAGGAAGAAAAGCACAGCATATTTTGAGCGTTCTAAGAGATGTATTATATAGGAGAGATGAGATGACCCGAAAGAAAAATGAAGTGTGCAAACTTGCTTATTTCTTAAATGGGGATGTTGAGAAAGCATATGATTCGGTTGACAGGGAAATTTTATGGTCTTTGATGATTTTAAAGTATGGTTTTCATGAGGATTTTGTTTGTATGTTCAAAAGTCTTTATCAAAAACCAGTAGCTGTCATAGATGTAAATGGCTTGCTTACAAGGGGGATTGATTTGGAGATATCGTTGAGACAGGGTGAACCGGCTTTGCCATACCTCTTTGAAATATACATTCATCCCTTGTTCAAGTACGTAGACGACCGTATAATCGGTTTATATCTCCGTAAGGAGATATGCTTAAAGGTCCTGGGGTTTATAGATGATGCAACTTTTACCCTATCTAGTGTCAAATATGTAAAGGCAGTTCTACAAGAACTTGATTGGTATGAGAGGAATTTTAGGGTAAAAATCCACAAGGGAAAAACCGATCTTTTACCAATACTGGAATCAGAAAATAAGGAAGAAATTATGCAGGAACTTTGGAGAGCAAAACTAGAAAAGGATACTTGGAGTGACATGGACCCGCGAGATGAAGTTGGGTAAATTATTGGAAGAAAAAATACAGAAAATTGAAGGAATGCTGGCGACGGCAAATGATATTGAAGAGTGTTCTTTGTTTTTCAGAGCGACATATGTAAACACAGATTGTCTACCACTACTGCTCTATTCCGCGCCAGCTTTCGAGCTAGATGAAGGGAGTGCTAAGAGAATAGAAAAAATTATTTGGAGGTTTGTGTGGAGAGGAAAAATTGAAAGTTGAGCATGAAAATGCTCTTTGTACCCAGAGTAAAAGGAGGAATAGGAGTGGTAAATTATAGGAATGTATGCCAATCACTTTTTTGGAGAAATTCTATTGAGATGCTCCAAAGGAACAATTAAATTGAACGTTTGGAGAGAGATTGGCTACTGCCGGTCTTGAACGAAGTAGTTGAGGAACAAGTTGTGACGCTAGTGGAAGAGGTCCCAGATCAGTTAAAGGAAACAGCGGAAACTTTAAGAGAATTGAGATCAAAAGGAGTGTTTCAGGACGGATTGAGTCAGATAGAAAGAAAAAGGGTCATAGATGATTAAATATGGACCCGAGGGGACGATTTTTCATACCATGTTAAAGTTTTTAGTTTTATTTTTGATGTTTTTAGGGGTGAGATTATAGAGATGGCGAGTTTAAATTGTAAAAAAAAAATTGAAGTTTGATTTTGAAAGAAAGGGTGATGAAAAGAGGCAGAAAGGAATGTTATTAATTGTGATATGGGCATGTACCCATATTTGGAAGATGAGGAAAAAGAAAAAGAGAGTTGAGTTAGAAAGATTTAAAGGAGTATTTAGGGGGAAAGTAGAGCTTTTGAGAAAGAATAGAAAATGGAATGAAAGAATTGATGAGGAGTGGATAAAGGGTTTTGGTAAATAGTTTTTTTTTGTTTTTTTTAAGGCAATCAAGTGAAGTGTGAATTTTATTTGGAAGTTTAAATTTTATGGGTAATTTGCTAGAATTTTTTAACCCTTCTTTCTAAATAAGTATTGTGGTGTTTAAGTATGTTTTATTGTTTTTGAGGTTTTTGTAAGGGAAGAATGGTTCAAGTTGTTTTATTTTTTTTATCATTATTATTATTTTTTTTATGGAAGCTTGAAGGGGTAATGTAAAATTTGGAATTTAGTTGAAGCCACCGCCAAAGGATTCTCCTAAGGAGGGGGAGCATCCTACAAGCGGGACGTACGCTGTATTTTGTTTTGTTTTTATTTGTGTTGTAGTATGCCCCGGAGAGTAACCTGTTGTATTTGATTGCCTTAATTCATTTTTAGTTTGTATATATGGGAAATTATTATTATTATTTTTTTTTCGTTTTGAAAAAGGGTGTCTATATTTAGGATGATGAAAATGTTATATTGGGTTAATTTAGTTTTTTTTAAATTTCAGAGATACAAAGGAGGAAATTAGAGGAAGAGAAGTTTTTTGGTGGTTGTAGTTTGGTTGAAGTTTGTAATTTTGTTAAATTTATTTTTTAATAGGTGTAAAATGAAGTTGAGGGGTAAAAGGGAAAGAGGGGGAAAATGTAAAAAAGGAAGGGGAAAAAAGAAAATATAGGATAAAAATACAGAAAAGGATAGTGAAGGCTAATAATCCTTTTTAATAAATTTGATCATGTTAAATATGTATGGTAGCAGAGTGTGGTTTCATTAATATTGGTTGGATAAAATTTTTAAAAATAAATGTCGTTTTTAAATTAGTGTAGGTGATATTAAAGTTATGAAATTATGTGAAAAAGATTATTATGTCACCGAGAAGAGAGGAGGTGTGATTTAAAAAAAAAAAAAAAAAAAAAGTGCACTGATAGGACCTGAATAATATCAAAAATTCTTTTCTCTATATTTCTTAATTGACTGGCTGTTCCTGAATTTTCTCCGATGTCAATTTGGTCATTGCTAAGCCAAAATGCATTTTGTTGGAAATTTGGATGCTGCACTGTCTCTTTCGTAACATAAAAAAGACATTGGAATTAGGAATACCAAATAGCAGTACCCAGCTCTTACTACAAATGGGTGCTCAGTGCAGAGCCGATGCTGTTTGGGGTGAGAAATTGGGGTTGCAGCTAGCTATTTTCGGGACCTAAAGGCATATAAATCCGGAAAGCAACTTGGTAGTTCTGGTACCCTAAGGAATCCAGTAAGCTGTATTTCAATCCTGACACTTTTTCTTTTAATTGAGCTCTAAGGAGTGGGACAAAATATTCTCCTCCCCCCCCCCATCCGAAAAAAATCCCCCTGCATGGCTTCTAAAATTACAACAAAAATGAAATTTATCTTAATTGGGAGCTCGGGACGACTTAAGAAAAGTTTCTACAGTTTCTACAGAGTTCTTATTTTTGTCAAACTCAGACTCAACTACCTATAGTTCCTTTTTTTGTTGATCTCAAGATATACATAGCCCTTGCGGCACAAGCTCTGGTCTCAAATTTATCGAAAAAATGTCTTCCTAATTCAAACATTACTCCCACAGAACGTTCCTAAAAAATGGGGATAAATTATTTTGATTAACAGTTCTGAAGGATATGAGAATGTGTATAGAGCATAGTGGAAGTGCTTTTTAAAAAGGATATAAACATTAACTGAATCTCTGATTTAGTAGGTTTTGCAAGTGTCTTCTATGACTCCATTTATAATTTCTGTTAAGTCATTAAGCTTTTCAATTGTGATGCACTACACAGAATCTAACAGTTTGTGGTAACAAACAGTAAGTAATGAGCGATCCGGCTCAATAGTAACCGAAACTCTAAAAAACGGAATTTTGATATCAATAGATCAAAAGAATCGGATTTTATGCTGATTTCAAATATATAAGTTTCATCAAGTTTACTATTACCCATCAAAAGTTACGAGCCTGAGAAAATTTGCCTTATTTTAGGAAAAAAGTCGGAAACACCTCCTAAAAGTCGTGGAATCTTAATGTAAATCACACCATTAGATTCAGCATATAAGAAGACCCTACTCTACAGGTTTCCAGCTCCTATCTACAAAAATATGGAATTTTGTATTTTATACCATAAAAATATCACGGATGGGGGGGGGGGGGGTAGAGGGAGTGGCTTACACGAGAGAAGCTTTCCATAGAGGAATTTTACATGGGGGAAGAGAATTTTCCATGAATAGGGTGCCCGATTTCCCAGCATTTTTTAAAAAAACGATCAGAAACTAAATTAAAAAAAAAACAATTTTTTTCAACTGAAAGTAAGGAGCAACATTGAAACTTAAAACGAATAAAAATATTTACGTATATGAGGTGGTTCTCCCCCACGTCAATACCTCACTCTTTGCGCTAAAGTTTTTTAGTACTTTCAAAGAGCTACTTACTCTAATTAAACGGCCTTTGTGATTCAGGGGTCATTATTAAAAAATTGGAACAAAATTCAAACTTTAGCGTAAAGAGCGAGGTATTGAAGAGGGGGTGAGCCCACTCTTATACGTAATAATTTCTGTTCGTTTTAAGGTTTAATGTTGCTCCTTACTTTCAGTTGAAAAAAACTTTTTTTTAATTTAATATCTATCGATTCAATGCTATAGCATTGCCTATAATAAATGCCCTAAGGCTTCAATGTGTCATTATTTATTTATTTATTTTCCCCAGAACCACATCATACAGAACGGGTGGCCACATGAACTTCGTAAAGGGCTCATTATAGTGCCCTTTAAGAACCAAAAGGCATGGGGGGGGGGGGCTTAGAGCCACCCCACGAGGATTCTCAAGCCATTGATAGTTACCACACGGCAAAGAGTTGTGAGACATTGCCGAGGGGTACAATGAGTTCATGTCCAAGAACACTGCATTTGACTTTGCACCGGTGTTGCTGTTTTGTCCGCTCGGATCGGTTGACAAGACGCGATCCCCATGAAAAACATACCCACCCCTCATTGAACGCTCTACAAAAAGGTGTTGATCTACATCAGTTATTAGGCCTATTTCCTCACTACTAATTTTTAAAATCAAGTCCATCACCAAATGTGGCGTGGAAAAATAATAACCTATATCTAGCCCGAACTCTGAATAGATTTGTCTGTGTTCTTGCAGACTATGTCTAACAGAGTTAAAACGTCACTGGCCAAGTACAGTCTACAATAATCCCACCCATTTTTACAATTCCCCTTAGACCACACCTTCTTGGCAAACTCATAGTCCTCGGCAGTGCATTAACTGTTGCTGAGTGAATTGTAAAAAGCTTCAATTGGAGGTAGTTTCACCTCGCTTAAGCGAGCACCAGATCAGTAATAGTCGTATGCGTATACACCTTTACAGATCAATAGGTCATACATTTCACTGTCTGGAAAGTGCTGTTTAAGCAAAGGAAAACTATCAAAATTGGCACTTTTCTGCACTTGAATCAATTGACTCAATGCCGTGGGAAAAAAACTAAAGGAATCTAAAAACCTGATTTTATTCCAACACGTATGCCCATTATTTACTACCTGCCATTTCAGCTCGAGAAGCAACAACTTCTCGGCCGATTTGGGAATAATGTTATAGGTAAATGAACTATTTACCCATGGTCTATCTACTCCCCCTCCCTCCCTGTGCATACGTTCCAGTGCCGATAAAATAAATTTTAAATCATAATTTGCATTGTGGATAAAAACTGGGATAAAAAACTGCTGGCTAAAGTTTAAGTTACACGATTGATGCGCTACCCCTCTAAAATTACTACCCCCAGAGGATATTTCCTGACACAAGTGATTATGGTCTCTGACTTTCCCCTTCCCCCCTCTTTTCCCTCTAGTCCCTTTCCCCTTATCACCCTCTTCAAACTCCCCCTTATAAACCCAACATATTTTTTGATTTTTAATCGCGAGACGATCCTCTGCAGACAAAACCATTGGATAATGCGTATTTCTCAAACGAGAAATAGTGCCATTAGCTGTGCCAATTAATTTAGTCAGTGCCTTGATCATGCCCTCTCCCTCATCCAATGTTTCTACTATTTCTAACAGCTGCATGGTGTTAGAATTGTCTCTTTGAGCGTGGGCATATGACACTGCAATAGCTTGATGTTCTTTGATTCGGTTTGGAAATCGAGGATCGTTCACTTCCATAGACTTAGCCTCACAATCCAAAGATATTTTGTTGCTCTGGAGGAGAGTGTTTTGAAAGCGTAAAATAGCCCTATCCCCTGAAACCGTTTCCACTGACTGATAGCCATGCCGTCTACAGTGCTTCATATCATCCCGTAGTTTTATATTGCTACGGAATCGAGACAGACATGTCGGACAGTAGAAACATACCCCCCTTTTCTTACTCTCCCCAGAACTCTACTGATGTTTGTAATTGGGTTAAAATGGCCAATTGAATTGGCTAGGTCACTAGATGGTGGTGTGTACAACAACCAAACCCAGTATTTGACCAATTCAATCGACGGGCCCCTTACTGGGAATACCACCCCCTTCTTTTTAGAACGAACCCCATCTTCAAATTCAGTTTCATACTGAACCACAGTAATGCCGATATTTAAATGGGCATTGGCCCTTTCAAAAATATCAATGGACCTAAGCGTTACTGGGTATTTTCCCTCTAAACAAGTGAAATCTACAATAGGGTAATTGGACCCCTCCTTCCCACGTACAGCCCAGTGATCTAAATTCGTCTTGGTAGCGTCATCTGCTAGAGGCTGAAATGCTGATATGAGGAAAGCGTACTTGAAACATTTTTGACCTGTTTAAAAACAAATTCGTTGGACACCACGACAACCTACTAAATCTGGATTATATTTTAAAACTATACCCGTGTCACTATGCCCCCCTCTTAAAATAAAATCTTTCTTAAATTTACAAATATTAACACTTAAATTTTCAAAAAATAAAACTTCTGACCCGCTCCCATTTTTGTTATAATTCTCAAGATACGCAATAATATGACCTATCTACTCGGAAAAAGCACCCTCAAAATTCTCTAAATTTGGATAGATCACACGCATCTCGGTATGTACATAATGGTGGTAAACTTCACTTTTTCCTTCATTTAAATAAAACACCTTTAAAACAATAGAAACCTTAATTGAATCCCTCCCCCTCCCCATAACTGAATTTGGCTCTCTAGCAGTGCACGAATTCTATCTTAATAATCATGCACAATTTCTAAGGGGTCAAATACAAAATTACCACACAAAAGGGAATTAAAAGGGTCACCAAAAGTTTTAGTGTAGACAACTATGCTATTTAAAATTGTATTTGAGAGCTGAAACTCAGGGAATGATGTAAATTGGATATTACACCCCTCCTCCCCCTTCCTCTCTTGTATATTATCAACACCCCCTCCCCCTCCACAATGTTCAATAATAGGTCTATGGGAAGCCACTTCATGCGATTGAAGTGGAACTATGTTATCGGGGGGTAGAGGAGGGTTCTCTGTTAATTCCCGGGTAAAATCGTCTAAAAGCAGCAATGTGTTTGGACTCAAGTCCCCCTGGTCAACTGCGCTATTATCTACATGAAAAAAATCAACTAAAAAGTCATCAATGTTGTCTGGAATAAATTCTAGAGAATTACCATTCCAAGTTGAATTGTTTGAGGGTCCCATAGGCGCGTCCTCTCCTTCTCTAGCTGATGAGCAGGGGGAGATGGCGAATATGGAACCAGAACGACCTATAAATGAAAAATAGCTTATTTTCAAAGTGTCTAAATCATCCCTACTGTTTTTAAAAAATTGGATTATTATTTCATAAAAACACGCTTAATAGCAGTAGCATATGCACTACTCAATATATTCTGAAAGTTCCAACTTAACGAAAATCTAAAGGATGACATAGAAGGTTTTGATTTTGTTCAAACAACCCCCTCCCAATTTCCACTATTTAATGCTCCCCTCCGACCCGCCCCCGGCCCAGCGGGCCACCGCAGCGCTTCCTGGACCCCCATGGCGCTTCCCGACCCGGGTCCCACAGCGCTTCCCGGCCACCAAAGTGACCGCCATGCTCCTCGGGGCCCCACAGCGCAGCGCTTCCCGGACCCCCGCGGCGCTTCCCAACCCGGGCCCCACAGCGCTTCCCGGCCGTCACAGTGACCGCCAGGCTTCCCGGGGCCCCGCAGCGCAACGCTTCCCGGACCCCCGCGGCGATTCCCAACCTGGGCCCCACAGCGCTTACCGGTCGCCACAGTGACCGCCATGCTTCCCGGGCCCCGTGGTGCTTCCTGGCCGCCACAACGACCCCCCCCCCCCCCCCCCCCCATGTATACAATAAACTATAATATTCTAGTGAAAAATAGCATTTTGAGATAAAAAGAATCTAGTTCTATCAGTAATTGACTAGAAATTAACGAAAAATATTATTAGCAGGTTGAAGAGATAGCAAAAATGCCTACAGTGGGGCCTGAGAAAATAGGAAATAGGAAAGGAGTGGTTTTCTTGTACAAAGCAAAAAAAAAAATACATTATATTTAGATATCTCTCAGGGAGGGGGGAGCAGAGAAATTTAAAACAGCGGTTGGGGCGGGGGTTTAATATTTTAATATCTCTGAGACACACACACTTTTACAGAGCGATGAAAAATGGGTTTGTTTAGATATTTCTTTAAGTTAGGTAAAAAAAATGCTCACATTTTTATATCCCGGCTGCAGTTGAGTGCCTGAAGGCCCTGGCGAAGCATGTTGGACCTCCTGACCTTGTGTAGGTGGGGCAGCTCTTGAAGGCAACGCATGATGGAGCGTGAACGGGCCGACGGCGTTACATTCTTGCACCGATGTGACAGCAGGGTTCTCCAACCAGTGGCTGGCGATCTCTGGGGCTGCCTCACCCTCCCTTGCTCTCTTTACAGGTGGAGGGGCAATATATTCTTCATAATTGTCCTTAAAAGAAGAGAAAAAAGTTATTACTGAAATAATTTTCCCCTTTTTACAGAAGGAAAATTAGTACACCCATATCCTAACCTAGCCATAATTTTGTCTAGAAAACATTTATCACAATGAAGTCCCCCTCCCTCCTTTTCAGCAATGTCCAAAAAAATATTTGTTAGCAATTATTTTTGGGGAATAACTCGTTTCACTCCTCCAAATACAGGTTGCGTAGGCCTGCGCTTCCCGGCCGCCACAGCGACCGCCCACCCATTTATACGATAAACTATAATATTCTAGTGAAAAACAGCATTTTGAGATAAAAAGAATCTAGTTCTATCAGTAATTGACTAGAAATTAACGAAAACTATTACTAAGAGGCTGAAGAAATAGCAAAAATGCCTACAGTGGGGCCAGAGAAAATAGGAAAGATTAGAAAAAAAAGAGTAGTTTTCTTTGACAAAGCAAAAAAAAAGTTACATTAAATTTAGATATCTCTCAGGGAGGGGGGAGCAGAGAAATTAAAAACAATGGTTGGGGCGGGGGGTTAATATTTTAATATCTCTGAGACACACACACTTTTACAGCGCGATGAAAAATGGGTTTGTTTAGATATTTCTATAAGTTAGGTAAAAAAAATGCTCACATTTTTATATCCCGGCTGCCGTTGAGTGCCTGAAAGCCCTGGCGAAGCATGTTGGACCTCCTGACCTTGTGTAGGTTGGGCAGGTCTTGAAGGCAATGCATGATGGAGCGTGAACGGTCCGACGGCGTTACATTCTTGCACCGATGTGGCAGCAGGGTTCTCCAACCAGTGGCTGGCGTGCTGTGGGGCTGCCACACCCTCCCTTGCTCTCTTTACAGGTGGAGAGGCATTACATTCTTCATAATTGTCCTTAAAAAGAAGAGAAAAAAGTTAGTATTGAAATAACTTTCCCCTTTTTTACAGAAGGAAAATTAGTATTCCCATAACCTAACCTTGCCATAATTTTGTCTAGAAAACATTTATCACAATGAGGTCCCCCTCCCTCCCCCCTTTCAGAAATGTCCTAAATATATTGTTAGACCTTAATTTTGAAAATAACTCGTTTCTCTACTTCCATACAGGTTGTGTAGGCCTAGCTTAATTATTGCAATCTCTTTTTTGTCTGAAACTGTTTTAATTTGACGGAAAAAAATCCCTTTGGCTAAGCCGCTATCGTAAACACACAGGAAAAAGAGATGACAAACAAATTATAACCTTGCGCGGAGCTTTATGTCAAAACAGAGTGGCTTAATGACAACAGAGCGACGGATGTCAGTTGTCACTTTTGCTAGGATACAGAAAGGTGCATTGAAAATGCAGACGGGTGAAAAAGTCACCTTTTTCGAGAAATATAATTATTTCCATTGGAAGAATTACAATCATAAACAGAGGGAGGAGAGGGGGGTTTAGGTGGTAAAAAGAACATATTTTACGTTTTCTAGCGAGTATAAATATAGCATAGTGGAGTTTGTATTGTGTGTGGGGGGGGGGGGGGAGATTTACCTGAATATACTGGAGGATGATCAAGGAAAATAATTTTATTTTGAAAATGAAAATGTACTAAAACAGAACTCACATGGTAAATTGTAGTTGCCAAGACTTCTAACTCATCAATAATATTCTTTGTTGTATCCATTGTGTCACAATACTTTCTGATAATTTAATCACAATGCATGTCCGTTATATATGAAATCTCAAGGGCGAATTGCGATGTAATGCGGGGAAACCATATGTAAGCGAGCCTCTGATTGGCTTAGAATGAGATGTAACCAGCCCCCTGATTGGTTTAGAAGGAGACACGTGATCATGTTTCCTATTCCTGGATCATAACATTCTGCCTAGCGTGCAACTGGACGAACAACAACAACAAATAAATCGACCTTGGAAATTTAGTTCCCCTAGATCAATACATTCCCCTAGCGATTATGTAAATCATTCCCAGTGTCATTACACTTGGCCGAACAACAGCAACAACAACAACAAATAAATCGACCTTGACATCATCCATCAGATATTAATAAACCATGAATAAATGGAGTCCCGTTCGGTTTTAGAGTCAAATGTAGATGACAGCATGGTGTTCGTTCAGTATTCTATACCCATATATGGAGCACCGTCATGAGTCCTAGATCAATAAAATTCTCAATCGATTACACAATCAATTTCTCGGAAATCCACTTCCACTTCGATTACACAATCAAGTTCTCGGAAATCATTTTCCCTAGGGAGGCTATGTCCATATATGGTGCCCCGTCACGATCTCATGAGGTTAGGCTAGGTTACGCAATCAATTTCTCGGAAACGTGTTCTCCCTGGGGATTCCATGCCCATATATGGTGCCCCGTCGGACTGACAGCACAGGTGTTCTCCCTAGGGACTCTATGCCCATATATGGAGCCCTCGTGGGAGTTATTAAGGCTTCTCTACTTTTGTCGTAGTTTTACGCTTGGACGATTACTTGACTTCATTTCTGCCCATTTTTGGCTTAATGGAGCTCTTTACTTTTCTTTGAAAAACTTGTTTTGTGGAAAAAGTTTTTTTTAGATTAATTGCATGCATAGATTCATTATATTTTGCTTTTATTTTGTGCCCCTCAGTTTCTCATAGTCCTGTTGTAATTTGTAGTATAGTAAATAAAACAAACTTATATTGAAGACTTCAAGGCCTTGCGACCGAACATAACTCCAGCTGTTCCTTGCTTGCTAAATCGTATTTATGATAAAGTCCTTGGCACTTTGAATGGCTCTCTCTTGAAGAAATCCCTGTTCGACATGCCTCTGAGCAGTAAGCACAAGGATTTAAAAAAGTAAGCTTTCAATTTTCTTTTGTATTTCTTGATTTTGCACTTTTATTTTGAGCTGTAACTTTGCTTTTGTCTTATTCGATAGAAATATATTTAGGCTATTCTGAAAGTTCATGTAGCCATAAAATGTCCGAGACATTTGTTTCTTTTGTATTTTTGGTACACGTTTTACCAAACTTCTAATACAATGAGATATATATTTTTTTTTTAGCGAAAACAGGGACTGTTTCAATGTCTACACATGTTTAAGGAAAGCTGTCATTGTTTATATATACGTTTTAGGTAATATGAGGGTCGCTTTGAGTAAATTTTGCTTGAGTCAATATTTTATTAGGGTCAATTTCACTCCAAAAGCTGTATTCAAATTCGCCTAATGAAAAATAACTCTATTTGAAGGCAATCTAATTTGCTACTGCTTTTGATCAGTGCCGAAGTTTCTTTTTTGTCTGATCAGGAAAATTGAGTTCAGAATAATTAAAAGATTTTGTTTATGTTGTTGGGATGTGGATCTTGTAAAGTGAACATTCCGTGCCTGGAAACTCGCGAAACTGCAATTCAAATTTGTAAGGTGTTCTTCCTCGTAGAGTGGCCTTTTGAGGTGTCAATTACCCTTGATTGAAATAAATGACGCAGGTCTCTTCTGTTTTACCATCAATTAGCTTCTTGCTGCAATAAATTGTTGACAGCCAACTTCTATTTGTCATGTGGGCCAAAGAAAATATACGATGTCAGAGGAAAGATTCTTCATAGAAAAATTCATAGCTGGCACCAGAAATTAGAATTGTTACGGTTGTCGTGCGCTTATTCAGATTTAATAATTATAGTGACATTTGGTTAAAGCCCCATCTTTATTGGCGCGGTGATTTATCTTAATAGGCGAAGGACAGAAATAAAAATCCTTCATTTTTGGGCAATAGTGCAAATTAGGCGCACTAATAACGAAAAAGTATAATTTCGTTTTATATTTTGTCATTCGCCTTGATATTGAAGCTGTCGCTGGTTACAGTTTCGAATAGCTATTAATTGAAAGGAAACTAGGACGCGTTCTTTTCTAATTCTTCTTTATCTACTAATGAGGAGACTAATAGAGAGTATCAGGGGCGGGGTCTCTTCTAGCCCTCTTATGCATGAATTAAGATAATGTAAAATCCGATCTTAGTAATTTGTTTTCAAGTTTCCTATTGCATGACCCATATGTTTCTTATGACCCCTATTACGCCAATTAAAGCGGGGCTTTAAGGGCACTTTTTGTAGTCAGGTTTTCAAGTAGGTTCTAATAATCGAACCTGGTTAAAAATGGTACAAACTTTTGTTGTTTAATGTCGTACGAACTAATCGAATGTTTTACAAATTGATTTTTTTCTTTTTAAACGAAATGTCTTACAAACCCGCCAAATGTCTTACAAATCGCTTAATTCTATGAAATTGGCCTTTTAAATTGACGGATTAATGAATAAATTTTATGACTGTTTATTTATTTATTAAGAAAATGTATCTACTTATATCCATGATCAATAGAACAGATCTGAAGTTAAGGTTTTCCTTCGCCTAAAAATTTAACGCTTTTCTATATAAAAGATTCAATGTGGGCAAGAACTGTGATATTATTCAAGGTAATTTAATGTTAACGGGTGATATCACTGAAAACACTCTCTTTAAATGGTTCTCGAACTCCACTTGTTTTTCAAAATAAGTTGCCATGGAGATATACTTACTAGCCCACAGCCATAGTTATGTTTACACCAGGGGACATACCCTGTCATTTCCCTGATACGTTCTTTTAAAACCTTAGCTACTGACGTAAGAGGTCACGGTACTCCTAACCAAATGTCTCAATTTTGGAAAATAGTTGTGTCGGCAAACGCGGTAAAAGTCGAAGGGATATGTTTTACAGACCAAAGTTATTTCTTCTTGTATAAACCAATAAATATATATATATATATTGCCCACAATTTTGTTTTTGACCTAAGCGATCGTTTCGGCTATAAAGATTTAACTGACTCAAAACTCTTGGATAAAGTGGTGCCATCTAAAACAAAGAAACCTAAAAGGCCCTAGTAAAACAAAGAAACCAATAAGGATTTTACTGACTCAAAACTCTTGAATAAAGTGGCGCCATCTAAAATAAAGAAACCTAAAAGGCCATGCTAAAACAAAGAAACCAATAAGGATTCCATCCTCAGTTAGTTGAAGTAAGTTAAAGTATTAGCCTACAAATTCTACTGACTCTTAGCATTTAACTTAATCTGAGGGTCGTGGGTTCGAGCCCCACGTTGGGCATATTTTTCTGGCCTCCCCCAGGCCATTCAGCGTGTCCCCAGGTGGCAATAGGGGAACGGTGGCAATAGGGGCCTGGGGTCATAAATACAGGCGGAGGAGGAAGAAGGCCCCTCAAATGTACGCTCAAAAGGGCCCACAAAAGTCTCATTAGTTGCAAACCTTCTCCCAGTAATGGGTTAAATTGCATGGTGATGCAGAACACCATCGCGGGAGGATCCTCTATAGGAGGACAACTGTGGCAGGGCGTAAGATCCAGATCTATGGACAACGGCCTCTGCAAAGGGCTGCCTCGACCTTTTTGGGGTACTTGCAAGATTGGGGACCTTGCGGTCAACTCTATTCCCACTTGAGGAGTGGCGCCCCTAGAGGAGATTATAGCCTAGTAAACGACACAGCATTCGCACGGGATTCTGACTAATGGACAATTCTTCTGGGCTTGGTATGTTTTGATGGGCGTCTTTGGGCTGAAAAACCTCTTCCTAGCTAATTTATCTATTATGGATTACCTCCCCGTAGTAGTATAATATTTGTAGGCATGAATATATAATGAGTCGGATGTAATAGGCTTGAGACTGTCTGTGCAGGATTTCGACTCTTGTTGATAGAAGAGCATCGCCAAGTGCTGAAAACCATGTTGTGACCAAGATAGGCCCAGGATTGCGCAAAGCCTCCATTCATGGAGGTCCCAGGGACTTCTTGCTGTCCGATTCTAAGCCGGCTTAAGCACTTCGGTGTAGACTTGAGAAGATATGTGATCCCCGTCCTGCACTGGTATCGGGATCATTGCTTTTCCTGAGGCGAAAATAATTTCAATGATTTAAAGAACATGAAAATTGGAACTTGGAATGTTACGACATTAAAAAATGACTATAGTATCGACATTTTGACTGACGAATTCAGACGATTCGAACTGGATTTATTAGGAGTTTCAGAAACTCATACCCCAGGGGTAGGAAGCATGAAATTAGGTGATATAGAATTTGTTTACTCAGGCAGGATGGATGGGGTACATAGACAGGGAGTAGGGCTCATGATGAATAAGGAAGCTGCTAAGTCTTGTTTAGGCTGGGATTGTATTAATAATAGAATACTAATTGCTCATTTTATGACTAGAAAGTTCAGGGTATCAGTTATAGTAGTATATGCCCCTGTAGAACCGACTGACGGAGATACTAGTGACTCAGATGAATTTTACTTACAGTTACAGGAGCAAATAGACAAGGTCCCAGGTAGAAATATGATGTTATTACTGGGTGATTTTAACGCCCAGGTTGGTAGAAATAGGGATAGATAGTATCCCAGCCTAGGTAAATTTGGTGTAGGAAAAGAAAACAGTAATGGATACAGACTTTTGCAATTTTGTAGGTATAACAATCTAGTTATAACCAATACGGTGTTTGGTCATAAAATGGCTCATAAGTTAACATGGTATTCACGTGATGGTAAGACAGCAAACCTTATTGATTACGTTATAGTAAACTGAAGACTGGCAAGATCAATACAAGATACTAGGGTATATAGGAGTGCTGTTATTGATGTTAAAAGTAAAGATCACCATCTAGTAGTGTCAAGGGTTAATTTAAAGCTGAAATATCGGAAGGGTAACTACCGCCCGGGAAGTTATGATGTTGGTAGACTCCAGGATGAGAATTTGAGAGAAACTTTCCAGGAACAGTTGAATACTAAACTTGAGAGTTTAAAAGTTGATAATGTGGAAGATGGTTGGAATAATTTTAGAAAAATAATTTGTGAAGTTGCTGAAGGTGTATTAGGGAAGAAAGCTAGAACTGCAGCTAAGAATATTAGTGAAAAAGCTTTATGTTTAATAGAAAGGAGAAAGGACTTGTACAAGAATTATCTGAGTGATAGATCGTATGAAAACAAAAGAAATATAAAGAAAGTGGAGAAGGCATTAAAATATGAACTAAGAAGGTGTGAAGTGGAGGCCATGGATAAAATTGCCGAGGATCTGGAAGATGCAGCCAAACGGCATAATAGTAAAATATTGTACTGGTACGTTAACAAACTGAGAGGGAGTAGTCAATCCGGACTTGTCCCATGATGCTCCTGTAGAATAGTAAAAGGTGTAATGACCTATTCTTAACCATCGCAATACCTTTACGCAAACATCTTTTCGCAAAAAATTCGCAAATCTCGTAAACTAAAGAAGTAATTACCCTTTTCAACATTAATTACCCCTTTTTTGCAAATGCTCGCATATCCCATTACCCCTTTTTGCAATGGTTAATCAAACATCTCCGATTGTAAAAGCATTAAAAAATTTTCCAATTACTAATTACCCTTTTTTTTTATTCAAATCCTAATCACCAAACTTTGAAATTGCGTCATTCCCTGGCAAAGAGTGTGATGCTCCTGTAGAATAGGACTACTAGAAGAACCTGTTTGGCTATATGTCTGGGCAAATCGCTACGAGCTAGTCTACTGACGCTCCCTCTTCTACTTCTTTCTTTAGGTCATTTAACAATCTGTATAAGTATCTTTTATTTGCGTTTCTTTGGCGTTCTGACTCATTTTCTTTATCGCACAGGAAGACTCCTATTTTCTTTTAAAATTCAACCAAAATTGCAGTAGGTGTTTTGATTCTTGGTAACTAGCCAGAAGCCTTCTTACTTCTTTTTTTATTTCTTCTTTATCATATCCCTGGAGGAAAATAATATCCATTCGCTAAAAAGGTCGCTTCATGGGTCGCAAAATATATTCCATATCCTCTTGCTTTATATTTACCAGTAGTGCACAGTGGTCGGAGGAAGGCACGGCGATATTTTCTATATTTTTTATTTTTTCCATTCCATGTTTCCAACAATACACCCTGTCGATCCTCGTGCTGCCCCTTTTTCTATTCTCGTGAAAGCCCTCTCCATTCCCCTTTCTTGCCACACATCTACGAGTTTCCATGTTTTTACCACTTCTTTTAATTCGATGCTAATCTTCCTTTTAATATTTTTTTAATATTTAAAAAAATATTTTTTAAAAGATATTAAATATTAAAAAAATATTAAAAATATTATTTAAAAATATTTTTAATATTTTTACGGCTCGAACTCAAAATGTCTTTTTCTTCTAAAACACAGTTAAAGTCACCCAATAGCAATAGCGGGCCAGTTCTTAAATATCGTCGAAGAGTGTTTTGTATTACCAACTGTTTTTCTCTTGCTTTATTTGTGCCTGAAGGCAAATGCATGTTTACAAAAACCGCTCCTTTCCAGCAAATGCTGCTCACTTCACCATCCTCTTGAAAACGCAGTGTTCCTCTAATATCCTTAAATCTTTCGTTCACTATGTATTCTGTGTCAGGTCGGAGCCCTCCAGCAATGTAGTGGAATCCCTATGTTTCAATATTTCTTATCTTTACTGTATCTGTTTCTTGGAGACACAGTATATCAATTCTCTGCTTTACAATAAAATCTAAAACTAAACTCTGTCGTTTTTCCTGTTTTATCCCGTTAACGTTCAGCGTCGCAAATCTCATTTTTTTTTGTGCGGGTTTCTTCTGCCTCTTTGGCAGCGCACTTCTTTCAGTCTTATTTTCGCTCGTTTTTTCACTTATAGTTGACGATAAAGATAGGCTACTTAACGTTCGTTTTGGGGATTGGGTTGATTTTGCCTCTGGCTCCTTAATTCCTCTCAGACTACTCAGGGGAGTGATGCCTCTTATCTCCTTCGCCCCTACTTCAGCTCTTTTCGAACTTTCTCCCTTAGGCTCTGTCATTTCCTTTTCTTTCACAATAGCTACTACCCGCTCTTTTTTCCGGGTTTCATCTTGTACTTTCAAGTTTTCTGTGCGAGTCTTTTCCGTTTCTGATGACCCTGTCGCCCCCAGTACGAGGCTCACCGCCTCCATGGGACTCAAGTTTGCCAGCTGTTCATCGTAGAACACCAAAATTTATGCGAGTTATTTCCCACTTCGTCATTTATTTATATAAAACAATCTCTAATAATGTTTACTTGGGAACCATATACTACTACTACTACTAACAACTCACCGCAGCACCAAGCCGCCTGAGGCCAACACAGCTACGCACGTTCCTCCTCCACCCCAATCTATTCAAAGCCTCCCTTTTTACACCCGCCCACGAAGTTCCCATTTCCTTTAAATCTTTCTTTATGACGTCCTCCCACCCCAGACGGGGACGACCTGCTTTCCGTTTAGCCCTAGATGGTTGGCCGAAAAGAACAATCTTCGGCAATCTGTCATCCTTCATCCGCACAACGTGCCCTAATCACCTCAACCTTTCTTTCATTATAGTCCTAGAGAGCGGTATTGAACCACATTTTTCGTATAGCCTATTGTTTGAAATACGGTCTTTCAGCCGTGTACCCAGAACAATCCTTAAGCAATTTCTCTGGAAAACATCTAGCAAATCTTCATCCGCTTTTCGGAGCGTCCATGCTTCAGAGCCATATTTGACCACTGTCATCACTGTAGCTTCTAATATTCTAATCTTGGTTTGCAGACTTATCTTCCTATTCTTCCAGACTTTTTTTAACTGTGAAAAAACACCCTGAGCCTTGGCTATTCTATTTTTAACATCTTCACTGCTCCCACCATCTTTACTAATAATACTACCAAGGTAAGTGAAGCTGCCCACCTGATCAGTCTTTTCATTACCCAACGTAGCCTTTTCGTCTTCACTTATTCCTAGCCTTAGTGACTTAGTCTTCCTAACATTAACTTTCAAACCAATTCTAGCACCCTGAACTCGCAAAACCTCTAAAACTTCATTTATTTTACTCACACTTTAATCTAGGATGCTTAAATCATCAGCATAATCCAAGACCAGGAGACTTTTTCCCCCCCATTTGATTCCTTGGTCTCCCATTGCCTTTCCTGTGCTCCTTAAAACAAAGTCCATCAAAATAATCCATATAAAGGGGGATAGAACACAACCCTGCTTAGCTCCTGATTTAATACAAAAGCAGCTGCTAACCTCATTTCCTACCTTAACCGCAGCAGTGTTATTCTCGTACATAGCACTAATCACTTTAATGTATTTGTCTGGTATACCATACAAGGATAAAACCTTTACAAAAGCTCTTCTATCAACAGGATCGAACGCTTGCTCATTATCTATAAAACTGAGGACCAAAGGTGTTTGAAAACTCAGGCACTTCTCAATTATTAGCCTAAGAGTGAAAATTTGGTCGACACGGCCTCTACCTTTTCTAAAACCACACTGCTCTTCTCTTAAAACTTTGTCTACGGCATCTTTCAGTCTCAAAAGTATCAGAATACATAGTGAACGAAAGATTTAAGGATATTAGAGGAACACTGCGTTTTCAAGAGGATGGTGAAGTGAGCAGCATTTGCTGGAAAGGAGCGGTTTTTGTAAACATGCATTTGCCTTCAGGCACAAATAAAGCAAGAGAAAAACAGTTGGTAATACAAAACACTCTTCGACGATATTTAAGAACTGGCCCGCTATTGCTATTGGGTGACTTTAACTGTGTTTTAGAAGAAAAAGACATTTTGAGTTCGAGCCGTAAAAATATTAAAAATATTTTTAAATAATATTTTTAATATTTTTTTAATATTTAATATCTTTTAAAAAATATTTTTTTAAATATTAAAAAAAATATTAAAAGGAAGATTAGCATCGAATTAAAAGAAGTGGTAAAAACATGGAAACTCGTAGATGTGTGGCAAGAAAGGGGAATGGAGAGGGCTTTCACGAGAATAGAAAAAAGGGGCAGCACGAGGATCGACAGGGTGTATTGTTGGAAACATGGAATGGAAAAAATAAAAAATATAGAAAATATCGCCGTGCCTTCCTCCGACCACTGTGCACTACTGGTAAATATAAAGCAAGAGGATATGGAATATATTTTGCGACCCATGAAGCGACCTTTTTAGCGAATGGATATTATTTTCCTCCAGGGATATGATAAAGAAGAAATAAAAAAAGAAGTAAGAAGGCTTCTGGCTAGTTACCAAGAATCAAAACACCTACTGCAATTTTGGTTGAATTTTAAAAGAAAATAGGAGTCTTCCTGTGCGATAAAGAAAATGAGTCAGAACGCCAAAGAAACGCAAATAAAAGGTACTTATACAGATTGTTAAATGACCTAAAGAAAGAAGTAGAAGAGGGAGCGTCAGTAGACTAGCTCGTAGCGATTTGCCCAGACATATAGCCAAACAGGTTCTTCTAGTAGTCCTATTCTACAGGAGCATCACACTCTTTGCCAGGGAATGACGCAATTTCAAAGTTTGGTGATTAGGATTTGAATAAAAAAAAGGGTAATTAGTAATTGGAAAATTTTTTAATGCTTTTACAATCGGAGATGTTTGATTAACCATTGCAAAAAGGGGTAATGGGATATGCGAGCATTTGCAAAAAAGGGGTAATTAATGTTGAAAAGGGTAATTACTTCTTTAGTTTACGAGATTTGCGAATTTTTTGCGAAAAGATATTTGCGTAAAGGTATTGCGATGGTTAAGAATAGGTCATTACACCTTTTACTATTCTACAGGAGCATCACACTCTTTGCCAGGGAATGACGCAATTTCAAAGTTTGGTGATTAGGATTTGAATAAAAAAAAGGGTAATTAGTAATTGGAAAATTTTTTAATGCTTTTACAATCGGAGATGTTTGATTAACCATTGCAAAAAGGGGTAATGGGATATGCAAGCATTTGCAAAAAAGGGGTAATTAATGTTGAAAAGGGTAATTACTTCTTTAGTTTACGAGATTTGCGAATTTTTTGCGAAAAGATATTTGCGTAAAGGTATTGCAATGGTTAAGAATAGGTCATTACACCTTTTTGCCAAGAGGAACGAGTATAATACATGTTTATTTATTTTTTTTAACTGGTATTTTTTCAATGAAGTCCATAGCACTTTGCAGAAACCCGTGAATGTAGGACTGAAAGTCCAATTACTAATCAAGCTAGTGTGACCGCCATTTTTTGATCTGGTTAAGTGGGTATAATCTGGTTTGGTTTGCTATTGCGAGAGGACTCAAGCGATTTCTTTCTTACGGGGTTTCAGTTATACAGGGGTTCAGTTACATGGGGTTGGTGGTCGTTATAATACACAAGTTCTATTTGAACAGTGTTGTGAGATCCCCTACCACACCCCCAAAGGACTCCGATCCCCCCATCCCGTGTATTAGCGAAGTTACTCTGTGGTCGTTATAATACACAAGCTTTAGTTTACGAGATTTGGGGACTTGAGTTGCACGAGAGTTCAGTTACATACGGATTCAGTTACACGGAGGTTTAGTTAAATTTTCGTCTGAAAAATAGGAGTTCACACTTAAAAAAGTTCTATTAAGAGCTATTTTTATGGAAATGGTTCATTTTTGAACCAAAACTATGCTTTTCTGACTGAAGATACACATTTGAATCAGAAAAGGTGAAAATGTACACATCTAAAACAGAAAAGTGTGTTTTGACTATATTTTCTATAATTTAGTCTGAAAAATAGGACTTCACACTTAAAAAGTTCTATTAAGAGCTTTTTTATGGAAATGGTTCATTTTTGAACCGAAATTATGCTTTTGTGACTGAAGATATACATTATAATCAGAGAAATTGTTTAAAAATACGCTAAAAGATGATTCCCGTGAAGCTATTGTAGTTTTCTATAAAAAATAAATGATTTTCAAAATCAAAGAAAATGGCCCCATCTTTAACAAATATAGCCTTAGCTAGTTAAAAATGCGCATAAATTCTTGATTTTCAATCTAACTTAACTTGTAGGAATAGGACTCCATTCAAACAAGTAAATCAGCTTTATTTAAAGTATATTAATTGCACAAAAAAAGACTATTATTTTTCCTTGTTTTTCCCTCCAGGTGCTAAGGTCTCCATCTCGCTTTCAGTTAGTTTTCTTCTAAGTATACGATGGTAACGATTACGCCATCGCCATACTTCATAATAGCCATCATGTGTTATATAATGATCATCATCCAATCTAGGCTCCCGATCTAAAAAAAAAAAACAAAAACAATTCAAAATAGAACTAGATCTTAACTAACAATTGTTAGTGGTAGTGTTACAATTGTTACCATGTAGAACTACAGAATGATTTAAAACTGTATTAAAAGTTCAGAAACACATCTATACTATTTGCTAACAAACAGGGGTTCAGTTACATGGGGTCGGTGGTCGTTATAATACAAAAGTTCTATTTGAATAGTGTTGTGAGATCCCCTACCACACCCCCAAAGGACTCCGATCACCCCATCCCAACCCATGTATTAGCGAAGTTACTCTGTGGTCGTTATAATACACAAGCTTTAGTTTACGAGATTTGGGGGGCTTGAGTTGCACGAGAGTTCAGTTACATACAGATTCAGTTACACGGGGGGTTTAGTTAAATTTTCGTCTGAAAAATAGGAGTTCACACTTAAAAAAGTTCTATTAAGAGCTATTTTTATGGAAATGGTTCATTTTTGAACCAAAACTATGCTTTTCTGACTGAACATACACATTTGAATCAGAAAAGGTGAAAATGTACACATCTAAAACAGAAAAGTGTGTTTTGACTATATTTTCTATAATTTAGTCTGAAAAATAGGACTTCACACTTAAAAAGTTCTATTAAGAGCTTTTTTTTATGGAAATGGTTCATTTTTGAACCGAAAACTATGCTTTTGTGACTGAAGATATACATTATAATCAGAGAAATTGTTTAAAAATACGCTAAAAGATGATTCCCGTGAAGCTATTGTAGTTTTCTATAAAAAATAAATGATTTTCAAAATCAAAGAAAATGGCCCCATCTTTAACAAATATAGCCTTAGCTAGTTAAAAATGCGCATAAATTCTTGATTTTCAATCTAACTTAACTTGTAGGAATAGGACTTCATTCAAACAAGTAAATCAGCTTTATTTAAAGTATATTAATTGCACAAAAAAGACTATTATTTTTCCTTGTTTTCCCTCCAGGTGCTAAGGTCTCCATCTCGCTTTCAGTTAGTTTTCTTCTAAGTATACGATAGTAACGATTACGCCATCGCCATACTTCATAATAGCCATCATGTGTTATATAATGATCATCATCCAATCTAGGCTCGTTTTCTATAAAAAATAAATGATTTTCAAAATCAAAGACACGGGGGTTTAGTTAAATTTTCGTCTGAAAAAATAGGAGTTCGCACTTAAAAAAGTTCTATTAAGAGCTATTTTTATGGAAATGGTTCATTTTTGAACTAAAACTATGCTTTTCTGACTGAACATACACATTTGAATCAGAAAAGGTCAAAATGTACACATCTAAAACAGAAAAGTGTGTTTTGACTATATTTTCTATAATTTAGTCTGAAAAATAGGACTTCACACTTAAAAAGTTCTATTAAGAGCTTTTTTTTATGGAAATGGTTCATTTTTGAACTGAAACTATGCTTTTGTGACTGAAGATATACATTATAATCAGAGAAATTGTTTAAAAATACGCTAAAAGATGATTCCCGTAAAGCTATTGTAGTTTTCTATAAAAAATAAATGATTTTCAAAATCAAAGACACGGGGGTTTAGTTAAATTTTCATCTGAAAAATAGGAGTTCACTTGAATCAGAAAAGGTGAAAATGTACACATCTAAAACAGAAAAGTGTGTTTTGACTATATTTTCTATAATTTAGTCTGAAAAATAGGACTTCACACTTAAAAAGTTCTATTAAGAGCTTTTTTTTATGGAAATGGTTCATTTTTGAACCGAAACTATGCTTTTGTGACTGAAGATATACATTATAATCAGAGAAACTGTTTAAAAATACGCTAAAAGATGATTCCTGTGAAGCTATTGTAGTTTTCTATAAAAAATAAATGATTTTCAAAATCAAAGATACGGGGGTTTAGTTAAATTTTCGTCTGAAAAATAGGAGTTCACACTTAAAAAAGTTCTATTAAGAGCTATTTTTATGGAAATGGTTCATTTTTGAACCAAAACTATGCTTTTCTGACTGAACATACACATTTGAATCAGAAAAGGTGAAAATGTACACATCTAAAACAGAAAAGTGTGTTTTGACTATATTTTCTATAATTTAGTCAGAAAAATAGGACTTCACACTTAAAAAGTTCTATTAAGAGCTTTTTTTTATGGAAATGGTTCATTTTTGAACCGAAACTATGCTTTTGTGACTGAAGATATACATTATAATCAGAGAAATTGTTTAAAAATACGCTAAAAGATGGTTCCCGTGAAGCTATTGTAGTTTTCTATAAAAAATAAATGATTTTCAAAATCAAAGACACGAGGGTTTAGTTAAATTTTCGTCTGAAAAATAGGAGTTCACTTGAATCAGAAAAGGTGAAAATGTACACATCTAAAACAGAAAAGCGTGTTTTGACTATATTTTCTATAATTTAGTCTGAAAAATAGGACTTCACATGCGCTTTACTGAAAAAATACAAGTGAATATGCATTGTCAATTTAATATACATATACTGTTATCTAGTAATAAAAATGTAAATATCATTTGATATGTGTCTCATGTTCCCCAATTTTTTTAAGATAGTACATTTTTATAAATATAAAAAAAGTTTAGTAAAATTCTACGGTACTCTTCTGTTAGCTGTAAACCATACAAGACGTAAAGTTCGGTTAATGCTAATGAAATAAAACAAAATAGGATACAAATTTAATAGTTTAGAAACAAAATTTAGTTACTAAAAAAAAAAAAAATATCAGGTAAAACTAAAAAAAAAAAAAAAATAATATATACATTAACAAATGTTAAAAAAAAACAACATAAAGAGGGGACATAAGTTGGGGCACAAAACCCCTATGCCTTCCCAAGACACGAACAAAATTTGCACTTTACTGAAAAAAAATACAAATCAATCGCTTTCAGGAGCTCACCAAGTTTGGCGAAGTAAATTCTTCTATTCGTGTTCCACTTCATGCTTCAAATTGTAAGAAGGAACTGAATATACATCATACTGTTTTTAAGAGATTTTATACGTATCTTGGATTAAGTCCCTTCTTAACATATTCTGCAATAACGCTACATCTTGGGGATTAAAAGAGTCAAATTTCACCTTAAAACGCAAACATATCTGATCAAGCAATTTAAGTCTTAGGATCAATTTCGTAGGAAACACTCGCACGGTTTAGTACCTACCTTTGGTTATCGAAAAAGATTGAAAACTCGGTACTTGTATATTATATGGCAAACACTCAAGAAGTGAAGTTAAAGCAGATAATGGGAAAGTGGAAGAGTTGTAGCCTAAAACAACCATCCTAAAATAAGGTGGGGGGGGGGGAGGGGGGGGAGGGAGACCCCGTCGCTCCCCTCCTCCCATCAATTGTAGTTAAAAATAATTTTGGAATAAATAATTTTGAAAATTAGGATTTTGACTTTTCTGCTCTATTTACGAGATTTCAGACATTTGAATTCTTCTTCCAGCAGTGTTGGATATCACAGAATTGTCAATACTTAGCTACATCACCCTCTTTGAGGTAAAATCATGGTTTGGTATGACAAACGAGCAGGGTGTTATGATTATAAGCCCACTGATTTTTATTTGGCTGTGACGGAATGTGATTCGACACTTGAGGACACTGTTTCTTTAGCATATAATACAGTTTCAATTTGGAACTTTAAACAGACATTCCAAGGTGTGTATCCCCCCTACGTCTTTCGACAATTATTTGAAACCTCATGAAGAGTAAGCAGTTTATTCCATTAAAACGTACTATTTTAGGAATCTACACTATCCCTACCTAAACAATGACCCCCCCCCTCCCACATTATAGTTGATATGCAATTACAGATAACCAAACGTGACATTACTTCTTTTTGCAATTGGGAAGCCTAAAATATAGTTATTAATAATTTTAAGTCAATTAGCTTCTCAGAATTTGAAATTGATCGCAAATTCGTCCTCTTCGGGGTAAAGTCGTAGTTTGGTGCTAAAATGGCAGAAAACAAGACTTTCCCCATGGCCCAATCTTAATGGTCACTTAAAAATTTGCACTTTACTGAAAAAATACAAATCAAAACGCTTTCTGGGTCTCATTACAAAAATGACCTTCCTTGCAAAAACATAAGTTATTCCCACAAAAGGATTTTCGTTCTTAGTTCAAAAAAAAAAAAACACTTTTTCCACAAAATAAGTTTTTCAAAGAAAAGTAAAGAACTCCATTAAACAAAAAATTAGCAAAAATAACATCAAATAATCTACCAATCGTGAAACTGTCACAAATCCGCATCGATAAATAAATGAAACCCAAAATGAACATACATTTTTTTTTTGAAGGGGGAGGGAGGGATTTTTCCGTGGAGATGGGGCTAGATTTACTGGCACTATTTAGAAAACGATAATACAATAAATTAAAAAAAGTTTTTTCAACTGAAAGTAAGGAGCAAAATTAAAACTTAGAACGAAGAGAATTATTACGTATACGAAGAGGATCCCCCCCCCTCCAGGGACCCCAGGGACCGAAAGCCTACCACGAGTGGGACCCCCCCCCCAACCCCAGGGCCACACACAGAGACAACACACACACACAGATACGAAACACCCACAGAGAGGACACATGCACAGAGACGACACACACACACACACACACAGAGTCCACTCAAACAGAGAGAGGACAAACACACAGAGACGACAGACACAAAGAGACGAATCACTTGCTTTTCCTTGGCACCTTTCCAAACGAGCGGGGATTCCCCACTGATTCCTACACATTGCAAAAAAGTGACCAGCACGAAAACTCCACGTTTTCAACCAGACTGGTTTTTTGACACGACACACAAACAGAGTCATAGTGAGAGAGATATCCAAAAAGTTGGGGTTAATCTAGGTTCACTTAGAGTGGCGCGCCACTCTAAGTGAACCTAGATTAACGGGGTTGGGAGGGGGTCCCACTCGTGGTAGGCTTTCGGTCCCTGTGGTCCCTGGAGGGGGGGGGATCCCCTTCGTATACGTAATAATTCGCTTCGTTCTAAGTTTTAATTTTGCTCCTTACTTTCAGTTGAAAAAACTTTTTTTAATTTATTGTATTATCGTTTTCTAAATAATGCCAGTAAATCTAGCCCCATCTCCACGGAAAAATCCCTCCCTCCCCCTTCAAAAAAAAAAAATGTATGTTCATTTTGGGTTTCATTTATTTATCGATGCGGATTTGTGACAGTTTCACGATTGGTAGATTATTTGATGTTATTTTTGCTAATTTTTTGTTTAATGGAGTTCTTTACTTTTCTTTGAAAAACTTATTTTGTGGAAAAAGTGTTTTTTTTTTGAACTAAGAACGAAAATCCTTTTGTGGGAATAACTTATGTTAATGCAAGGAAGGTCATTTTTGTAATGAGACCCAGAAAGCGTTTTGATTTGTATTTTTTCAGTAAAGTGCAAATTTTTAAGTGACCATTAAGATTGGGCCATGGGGAAAGTCTTGTTTTCTGCCATTTTAGCACCAAACTACGACTTTACCCCGAAGAGGACGAATTTGCGATCAATTTCAAATTCTGAGAAGCTAATTGACTTAAAATTAATAATAACTATATTGTAGGCTTCCCAATTGCAAAAAGAAGTAATGTGACGTTTGGTTATCTGTAATTGCATATCAACTATAATGTGGGAGGGGGGGGGTCATTGTTTAGGTAGGGATAGTGTAGATTCCTAAAATAGTACGTTTTAATGGAATAAACTGCTTACTCTTCATGAGGTTTCAAATAATTGTCGAAAGACGTAGGGGGGGATACACACCTTGGAATGTCTGTTTAAAGTTCCAAATTGAAACTGTATTATATGCTAAAGAAACAGTGTCCTCAAGTGTCGAATCAAATTCCGTCACAGCCAAATAAAAATCAGTGGGCTTATAATCATAACACCCTGCTCGTTTGTCATACCAAACCATGATTTTACCTCAAAGAGGGTGATGTAGCTAAGTACTGACAATTCTGTGACATCCAACGCTGCTGGAAGAAGAATTCAAATGTCTGAAATCTCGTAAATAGAGCAGAAAAAGTCAAAATCCTAATTTTCAAAATTATTTATTCCAAAATTATTTTTAACTACAATTGATGGGAGGAGGGGAGCGACGGGGTCTCCCTCCCCCCCCCCCCCCCCACCTTATTTTAGGATGGCTGTTTTAGGCTACAACTCTTCCACTTTCCCATTATCTGCTTTAACTTCACTTCTTGAGTGTTTGCCATATAATATACAAGTACCGAGTTTTCAATCTTTTTCGATAACCAAAGGTAGGTACTAAACCGTGCGAGTGTTTCCTACGAAATTGATCCTAAGACTTAAATTGCTTGATCAGATATGTTTGCGTTTTAAGGTGAAATTTGACTCTTTTAATCCCCAAGATGTAGCGTTATTGCAGAATATGTTAAGAAGGGACTTAATCCAAGATACGTATAAAATCTCTTAAAAACAGTATGATGTATATTCAGTTCCTTCTTACAATTTGAAGCATGAAGTGGAACACGAATAGAAGAATTTACTTCGCCAAACTTGGTGAGCTCCAGAAAGCGTTTGATTTGTATTTTTTCAGTAAAGTGCAAATTTTGTTCGTGTCTTGGGAAGGCATAGGGGTTTTGTGCCCAACTTATGTCCCCTCTTTATGTTGTTTTTTTAACATTTGTTAATGTATATATTATTTATTTTTTTTTTTAGTTTTACCTGATATTTATTTTTTTTTTTTTTAGTAACTGAATTTTGTTTCTAAACTATTAAATTTGTATCCTATTTTGTTTTATTTCATTAGCATTAACCGAACTTTACGTCTTGTATGGTTTACAGCTAATAGAACAGTACCGTAGAATTTTACTAAACTTTTTTTGTATTTATAAAAATGTACTATCTTAAAAAAAATTGGGGAACATGAGACACATATCAAATGATATTTACATTTTTATTACTAGATAACAGTATATGTATATTAAATTGACAATGCATATTCACTTGTATTTTTTCAGTAAAGCGCATGTGAAGTCCTATTTTTCAGACTAAATTATAGAAAATATAGTCAAAACACGCTTTTCTGTTTTAGATGTGTACATTTTCACCTTTTCTGATTCAAGTGAACTCCTATTTTTCAGACGAAAATTTAACTAAACCCTCGTGTCTTTGATTTTGAAAATCATTTATTTTTTATAGAAAACTACAATAGCTTCACGGGAATCATCTTTTAGCGTATTTTTAAACAATTTCTCTGATTATAATGTATATCTTCAGTTACAAAAGCATAGTTTCGGTTCAAAAATGAACCATTTCCATAAAAAAAAAGCTCTTAATAGAACTTTTTAAGTGTGAAGTCCTATTTTTCAGACTAAATTATAGAAAATATAGTCAAAACACACTTTTCTGTTTTAGATGTGTACATTTTCACCTTTTCTGATTCAAATGTGTATGTTCAGTCAGAAAAGCATAGTTTTGGTTCAAAAATGAACCATTTCCATAAAAATAGCTCTTAATAGAACTTTTTTAAGTGTGAACTCCTATTTTTCAGACGAAAATTTAACTAAACCCCCGTGTCTTTGATTTTGAAAATCATTTATTTTTTATAGAAAACTACAATAGCTTCACGGGAATCATCTTTCAGCGTATTTTTAAACAGTTTCTCTGATTATAATGTATATCTTCAGTCACAAAAGCATAGTTTCGGTTCAAAAATGAACCATTTCCATAAAAAAAAAGCTCTTAATAGAACTTTTTAAGTGTGAAGTCCTATTTTTCGGACTAAATTATAGAAAATATAGTCAAAACACACTTTTCTGTTTTAGATGTGTACATTTTCACCTTTTCTGATTCAAGTGAACTCCTATTTTTCAGACGAAAATTTAACTAAACCCCCGTGTCTTTGATTTTGAAAATCATTTATTTTTTATAGAAAACTACAATAGCTTCACGGGAATCATCTTTTAGCGTATTTTTAAACAATTTCTCTGATTATAATGTATATCTTCAGTCACAAAAGCATAGTTTCAGTTCAAAAATGAACCATTTCCATAAAAAAAAAAGCTCTTAATAGAACTTTTTAAGTGTGAAGTCCTATTTTTCAGACTAAATTATAGAAAATATAGTCAAAACACACTTTTCTGTTTTAGATGTGTACATTTTCACCTTTTCTGATTCAAATGTGTATGTTCAGTCAGAAAAGCATAGTTTTAGTTCAAAAATGAACCATTTCCATAAAAATAGCTCTTAATAGAACTTTTTTAAGTGTGAACTCCTATTTTTTCAGACGAAAATTTAACTAGACCCCCGTGTCTTTGATTTTGAAAATCATTTATTTTTTATAGAAAACGAGCCTAGATTGGATGATGATCATTATATAACACATGATGGCTATTATGAAGTATGGCGATGGCGTAATCGTTACTATCGTATACTTAGAAGAAAACTAACTGAAAGCGAGATGGAGACCTTAGCACCTGGAGGGAAAAACAAGGAAAAATAATAGTCTTTTTTGTGCAATTAATATACTTTAAATAAAGCTGATTTACTTGTTTGAATGAAGTCCTATTCCTACAAGTTAAGTTAGATTGAAAATCAAGAATTTATGCGCATTTTTAACTAGCTAAGGCTATATTTGTTAAAGATGGGGCCATTTTCTTTGATTTTGAAAATCATTTATTTTTTATAGAAAACTACAATAGCTTCACGGGAATCATCTTTTAGCGTATTTTTAAACAATTTCTCTGATTATAATGTATATCTTCAGTCACAAAAGCATAGTTTCGGTTCAAAAATGAACCATTTCCATAAAAAAAAAGCTCTTAATAGAACTTTTTAAGTGTGAAGTCCTATTTTTCAGACTAAATTATAGAAAATATAGTCAAAACACACTTTTCTGTTTTAGATGTGTACATTTTCACCTTTTCTGATTCAAATGTGTATGTTCAGTCAGAAAAGCATAGTTTTGGTTCAAAAATGAACCATTTCCATAAAAATAGCTCTTAATAGAACTTTTTTAAGTGTGAACTCCTATTTTTCAGACGAAAATTTAACTAAACCCCCGTGTAACTGAATCTGTATGTAACTGAACTCTCGTGCAACTCAAGCCCCCAAATCTCGTAAACTAAAGCTTGTGTATTATAACGACCACAGAGTAACTTCGCTAATACATGGGTTGGGATGGGGGGATCGGAGTCCTTTGGGGGTGTGGTAGGGGATCTCACAACACTATTCAAATAGAACTTTTGTATTATAACGACCACCGACCCCATGTAACTGAACCCCTGTTTGTTAGCAAATAGTATAGATGTGTTTCTGAACTTTTAATACAGTTTTAAATCATTCTGTAGTTCTACATGGTAACAATTGTAACACTACCACTAACAATTGTCAGTTAAGATCTAGTTCTATTTTGAATTGTTTTTGTTTTTTTTTTTAGATCGGGAGCCTAGATTGGATGATGATCATTATATAACACATGATGGCTATTATGAAGTATGGCGATGGCGTAATCGTTACTATCGTATACTTAGAAGAAAACTAACTGAAAGCGAGATGGAGACCTTAGCACCTGGAGGGAAAAAACAAGGAAAAATAATAGTCTTTTTTTTGTGCAATTAATATACTTTAAATAAAGCTGATTTACTTGTTTGAATGAAGTCCTATTCCTACAAGTTAAGTTAGATTGAAAATCAAGAATTTATGCGCATTTTTAACTAGCTAAGGCTATATTTGTTACAGATGGGGCCATTTTCTTTGATTTTGAAAATCATTTATTTTTTATAGAAAACTACAATAGCTTCACGGGAATCATCTTTTAGCGTATTTTTAAACAGTTTCTCTGATTATAATGTATATCTTCAGTCACAAAAGCATAGTTTCGGTTCAAAAATGAACCATTTCCATAAAAAAAGCTCTTAATAGAACTTTTTAAGTGTGAAGTCCTATTTTTCAGACTAAATTATAGAAAATATAGTCAAAACACACTTTTCTGTTTTAGATGTGTACATTTTCACCTTTTCTGATTCAAATGTGTATCTTCAGTCAGAAAAGCATAGTTTTGGTTCAAAAATGAACCATTTCCATAAAAATAGCTCTTAATAGAACTTTTTTAAGTGTGAACTCCTATTTTTCAGACGAAAATTTAACTAAACCTCCGTGTAACTGAATCCGTATGTAACTGAACTCTCGTGCAACTCAAATCCCCAAATCTCGTAAACTAAAGCTTGTGTATTATAACGACCACAGAGTAACTTCGCTAATACACGAGATGGGGGGATCGGAATCCTTTGGGGGTGTGGTAGGGGATCTCACAACACTGTTCAAATAGAACTTGTGTATTATAAACCCCGTAAGAAAGAAATCGCTTGAGTCCTCTCGCAATAGCAAACCAAACCAGATTATACCCACTTAACCAGATCAAAAAATGGCGGTCACACTAGCTTGATTAGTAATTGGACTTTCAGTCCTACATTCACGGGTTTCTGCAAAGTGCTATGGACTTCATTGAAAAAATACCAGTTAAAAAAAATAAACAAACATGTATTATACTCGTTCCTCTTGGCAAAAAGGTGTAATGACCTATTCTTAACCATCGCAATGCCTTTACGCAAATATCTTTTCGCAAAAAATTCGCAAATCTCGTAAACTAAAGAAGTAACTACCCTTTTCAACATTAACTACCCCTTTTTTGCAAATGCTCGCATATCCCATTACCCCTTTTTGCAATGGTTAATCAAACATCTCCGATTGTAAAAGCATTAAAAAATTTTCCAATTACTAATTACCCTTTTTTTTATTCAAATCCTAATCACCCAACTTTGAAATTGCGTCATTCCCTGGCAAAGAGTGTGATGCTCCTGTTGAATAGGACTACTAGAAGAACCTGTTTGGCTATATGTCTGGGCAAATCGCTACGAGCTAGTCTACTAGCGTCCGTATGGCTCGAATATGAGCAAATTAAGAGAGCAATAAAAGATCTCGAGTACAGAGAGTATGAGAGATGGAAAACTCGGAGTTGAATGGCAGAAATGTTTGCTTCGGACCAGGTAAACCTAGCTGCTGCAGTTAAAGCAAGAAGAAAAAGGGAAGAAAATAGCCTGAGTAAGGTAAAAAGGGAAGATGGAATAGTAGTAGAAGAGCAAAAAGAAGTGAGTGAAGCAGTGCCAGAGTGGTTCAAGGGGTTGTTTAAAAGAAAGGAGACGCAAGGTGAAGAGGGCAGAAATTATTTGAATGAATACCAAACAAGCCGTACGATAAGCGAGGAGGAAAACGAAAATTTAAGGAGCCCTGTCTTGAAAGAAGAAATTGAACTAGTTTTAAGGAAAGCTGAAATAAAAAGTCCCCCGGTATAGACGGGCTGAGCTACGAGTTTTATTTGGAAACTATGGGAAGAAATGGGGGATTTTTACGAAAAAGTCGTTAACGCTTTTATCACTGAGGGGTACCCAGAAGAGGAGGTAGTAATATCCCTTGTAAACAAAAAGGGGGAACGATCTGATCTACGTAATTGGAAACCCATCTTCTTGCTTTGCTGCGACTATAAGATTACCTCCCTAGTGCTAACAAAAAGACTAGGAAAAATTATGCCGCATATACTAGGAAGCTACAAGTTCGGGAGGATAAAAGGAAGAAAAGCACAGCATATTTTGAGCGTTCTATGAGATGTATTATATAGGAGAGATGAGATGACCCGAAAGAAAAATGAAGTGTGCAAACTTGCTTATTTCTTAATTGGGGATGTTGAGAAAGCATATGATTCGGTTGACAGGGAAATTTTATGGTCTTTGATGATTTTAAAGTATGGTTTTCATGAGGATTTTGTTCGTATGTTCAAAAGTCTTTATCAAAAACCAGTAGCTGTCATAGATGTAAATGGCTTGCTTACAAGGGGGATTGATTTGGAGATATCGTTGAGACAGGGTGACCCGGCTTTGCCATACCTCTTTGAAATATACATTCATCCCTTGTTCAAGTACGTAGACAACCGGATAATCGGTTTATATCTCCGTAAGGAGATATGCTTAAAGGTCCTGGGGTTTATAGATGATGCAACTTTTACCCTATCAAGTGTCAAATATGTAAAGGCAGTTCTACAAGAACTTGATTGGTATGAGAGGAATTTTAGGGTAAAAATCCACAAGGGAAAAACCAATCTTTTACCAATACTGGAATCAGAAAATAAGGAAGAAATTATGCAGGAGCTTTGGAGAGCAAAACTAGAAAAGGATACTTGGAGTGACATGGACCCGTGAGATGAAGTTGGGTAAATTATTGGAAGAAAAAATACAGAAAATTGAAGGAATGCTGGCGACGGCAAATGATATTGAAGAGTGTTCTTTGTTTTTCAGAGCGACATATGTAAACACAGATTGTCTACCACTACTGTTCTATTCCGCGCCAGCTTTCGAGCTAGATGAAGGGAGTGCTAAGAGAATAGAAAAAATTATTTGGAGGTTTGTGTGGAGAGGAAAAATTGAAAAGTTGAGCATGAAAATGCTCTTTGTACCCAGAGTAAAAGGAGGAATAGGAGTGGTAAATTATAGGAATGTATGCCAATCACTTTTTTGGAGAAATGCTATTGAGATGCTCCAAAGGGACGATTAAATTGGATGTTTGGAGAGAGATTGGCTACTACCGGTCTTGAACGAAGTAGTTGAGGAACAAGTTTTGACGCTAGTGGAAGAGGTCCCAGATCAGTTAAAGGAAACAGCAGAAACTTTAAGAGAATTGAGATCAAAAGGAGTGTTTCAGGACGGATTGAGTCAGATAGAAAGAAAAAGGGTCATAGATGATTAAATATGGACCCGAGGGGACGATTTTTCATACCATGTTAAAGTTTTTAGTTTTATTTTTGATGTTTCTAGGGGTGAGAATATAGAGATGGTGAGTTTAAATAGTAAAAAAAAAAATTGAAGTTAGATTTTGAAAGAAAAGGTGATGAAAAGAGGCAGAAAGGAATGTTATTAATTGTGATATGGGCATGTACCCATATTTGGAAGATGAGGAAAAAGAAAAAGAGAGTTGAGTTAGAAAGATTTAAAGGAGTAGTTAGGGGGAAAGTAGAGCTTTTGAGAAAGAATAGAAAATGGAATGAAAGAATTGATGAGGAGTGGATAAAGGGTTTTGGTAAATAGTTTTTTTTTTGTTTTTTTTTAAGGCAATCATTGAAGTGTGAATTTTATTTGGAAGTTTAAATTTTATGGGTAATTTGTTAGAATTTTTGAACCCTTCTTTCTAAATAAGTATTGTGGTGTTTTAAGTATGTTTTATTGTTTTTGAGGTTTTTGTAAGGGAAGAATGGTTCAAGTTGTTTTATTTTTTTTTATTATTGTTATTATTTTTTTTATGGAAGCTTGAAGGGGTAATGTAAAATTTGGAATTTAGTTGAAGCCACCGCCAAAGGATTCCCCTAAGGAGGGAGAGCATCCTACAAGCGGGACGTGCGTTGTATTTTGTTTTGTTTTTATTTGTGTTGTAGTATGCCCCGGAGAGTAACCTGTTGTATATGATTGCCTTAATTCATTTTAGTTTGTATATATGGGAAATTATTATTATTATTTTTTTTCCGTTTTGAAAAAGGGTGTCTATATTTAGGATGATGAAAATGTTATATTGGGTTAATTTAGTTTTTTTTTAAATTTCAGAGATACAAAGGAGGAAATTAGAGGAAGAGAAGTTTTTTGGTGGTTGTAGTTTGGTTGAAGTTTGTAATTTTGTTGAATTTATTTTTTAATAGGTGTAAAATGAAGTTGAGGGGTAAAAGGGAAAGAGGTGAAAAATGGAAAAAAGGAAGGGAAAAAAGAAAATATAGGATAAAAATACAGAAAAGGATAGTGAAGGCTAATAATCCTTTTTAAAAAATTTGATCATGTTAAATATTTATGGTAGCAGAGTGTGGTTTCATTAATATTGGTTGGATAAAATTTTTAAAAATAAATGTCGTTTTTAAATTAGTGTAGGTGATATTAAAGTTATGAAATTATGTGAAAAAGATTATTATGTCACCGAGAGGAGAGGAGGTGTGATTTAAAAAAAAAAAAAAAAAAAGAAAAAAAAAGTGCACTGATAGGACCTGAATAATACCAAAAATTCTTTTCTCTATATTTCTTAATTGACTGGCTGTTCCTGAATTTTCTCCGATGTCAATTTGGTCATTGCTAAGCCAAAACGATTTTTGTTGGAAATTTGGATGCTGCACTGTCTCTTTCGTAACATAAAAAAGACATTGGAATTAGGAATACCAAATAGCAGTACCCAGCTCTTACTACAAATGGGTGCTCAGTGCAGAGCCGATGCTGTTTGAGGTGAGAAATTGGGGTTGCAGCTAGCTATTTTCGGGACCTAAAGGCATATAAATCCGAAAAGCAACTTGGTAGTTCCGGTACCCTATGGAATCCAGTAAGCTGTATTTCAATCCTAACACTTTTTCTTTTAATTGAGCTCTAAGGAGTGGGACAAAATATTCTCCTCCCCCCCCCCCCATCCGAAAAAAAATCCCCCTGCATGGCTTCTAAAATTACAACAAAATGAAATTTATCTTAATTGGGAGCTCAGGACGACTTCAGAAAAGTTTCTACAGTTTCTACAGAGTTCTTATTTTTGTCAAACTCAGACTCAACTCCCTATAGTTCCTTTTTTTGTTGAACTCAAGATATACATAGCCTGTGCGGCACAAGCTCTGGTCTCAAAGTTATCGAAAAAATGTCTTCCTAATTCAAACATTACTCCCACAGAACGTTCCTAAAAAATGGGGATAAATTATTTTGATTAACAGTTCTGAAGGATATGAGAATGTGTATAGAGCATAGTGGAAGTGCTTTTTAAAAAGGATATAAACTTTAACTGAATCTCTGATTGAGTAGGTTTTGCAAGTGTCTTCTATGACTCCATTTATAATTTCTGTTAAGTCATTAAGCTTTTCAATTGTGTTGCACTACACAGAATCTAACAGTTTGTGGTAACAAACAGTAAGTAATGAGCGATCCGGCTCAATAGTAACCGAAACTCTAAAAAACAGAATTTTGATATTAATAGATCAAAAGAATCGGATTTTATGCTGATTTCAAATATATAAGTTTCATCAAGTTTACTATTACCCATCAAAAGTTACGAGCCTGAGAAAATTTGCCTTATTTTAGGAAAAAAGTCGGAAACACCTCCTAAAAGTCGTAGAATCGTAATGTCAATCACACCATTAGATTCAGCATATAAGAAGACCCTACTGTACAGGTTTCCAGCTCCTATCTACAAAAATATAGAATTTTGTATTTTATGCCATAAAAATATCACGGATGGTGGGGGGGGGGGCTAGAGGGAGTGGCTTACGTGAGAGGAGCTTTCCATAGAGGAATTTTTCATGGGGGAAGAGAATTTTCCATGAATAGGGTGCCCGATTTCCCAGCATTTTTTAAAAAAACGATCAGAAACTAAATTTAAAAAAAAACAATTTTTTTCAACTGAAAGTAAGGAGCAACATTGAAACTTAAAACGAATAGAAATATTTACGTATATGAGGTGGTTCTCCCCCTCTTCAATACCTCACTCTTTGCGCTAAAGTTTTTTAGTACTTTCAAAGAGCTACTTACTCTAATTAAACGGCCTTTGTGATTCAGGGGTCATTATTAAAAAATTGGAACAAAATTCAAACTTTAGCGTAAAGAGCGAGGTATTGAAGAGGGGGTGAGCCCACTCTTATACGTAATAATTTCTGTTCGTTTTAAGTTTTAATGTTGCTCCTTACTTTCAGTTGAAAAAAACTTTTTTTTAATTTAATATCTATCAGAGGCAATGCTATAGCATTGCCTATAATAAATGCCCTAAGGCTTCAATGTGTCATTATTTATTTATTTATTTTCCCCAGAACCACATCATACAGAACGGGTGGCCACATGAACTTCGTAAAGGGCTCATTATAGTGCCCTTTAAGAACCAAAAGGCATGGGGGGGGGGGGCTTAGAGCCACCCCACGCCCTTTTTTTCTCCAAAAACATTGGATCAAAACTATAAGATAGCAATTTTGTTCAAAATAGTTTAAACAATAGATAAAAAAAACTCCAGGATTGACAAAACCCCAGAGCCCGGGGTTAACTGTTGTGGTTATGCCCCGGGGACATATAATGTTTTTATGGAAGGGATGGTCGTATAAACTTCACAGAAGGCAACAAAATGGCAGAAATTTCAGAGCAACAAAATGGCTATCATAAATTTTGATCGGATGTGCTTGGGAAAAATGGGGGGGGGGTAGTTATCCAAAAAAGG
>CM051266.1:52227052-52312052 GCA_027921565.1 Artemia sinica | reverse complement strand
TTGATTCACAAACCCCTGAATCACAAAGGCCGTTTAATTAGAATAGATAGCTCTTTTGAAAGCACTAAAAAAAAAACTGTAGCGTAAAGAGCGAGGTATTGACTTGGGGGAGAACCCCCTCACATAGGTTATAATTTCTGTTCGTTTTAAGTTCTAATATTCCTTCTTACATTTCAGTTGAAAAAACTTGTTTTTTTTATTTAACTTCTGATCGTTTCTTAAATAATGCTTGGAAATCCGGCGCCCCCTTCATAGAAATGTCCCTTACCCCAAAGAAACATCCTCCACGGAAATATTCTCCAGAGTAATCCCCTCCTCTAGCCCCCCTCCAGAAAAAATCCTTCCTGAAAATGGTTGTATGCTTCCCAATAACCAATAAATAATGCTGGCAAGTCCGGCGCCCCCTTCATGGCAATTTCCCTTCCCCCATGAAAACTTCCTTCATGGAAAGATCCTTCCATATAGCCCCCGACCCTCTCCTTCCCCCACCTACCAGAAAAAACCTCCTCTGAAAAAGTCTGTATACTTCCCAATAACCAATACTATATGTTAACATTGAGTAAAGTTCATAACTTTCAGCCCTCCCCCTGGGGGCTTCGAGGGATTAAGTCATCCTAAAAGACATATTTATCATATTTTCGACCATGCTGAACAAAATGGCTATCTCAAAATTTTGATCGGGTGACTTTGGGAAAAAAATGAGCGTGGGAGGGGGCCTAGTTGCCCTCCATTTTTTTTGGTCACTTAAAAAGGGCACTAGAACTTTTAATTTCCGTTCCAATGAGCCCTTCCACGATATTCTAGGACCACTGGGTCGATACGATCACCCCTGGGAAAAAAAAAAAAAAAAAAAAAAAAAAAACAAATAAACACGCATCCGTGATCTTTCTTCTGGCAAAAAATGGAAAATTCCACATTTTTGTAGATAGGAGCTTGAAACCTCTACAGTAGGGTTCTCTGATACGCTGAATATGATGGTGTGATTTTCATTAAGGTTCTATAACTTTTAGGGGGTCTTTCCCCCTTTTTTCGAAAATCAGCCAAATTTTCTCAGGCGCGTAACTTTTGATGGGTAGCACTAAACTTGATGAAAGTTATATATTTGAAATCAGCATTGAAATCTGATTCTTTTGATATATCTATTGGTATCAAAAACCCGTTTTCTAGAGTTTCGGTTACCATTGAGCCGGGTCGCTCCTTACTTACAGTTCGTTACCACGAACTGTTTGATTAGTTGCAATAGAATTAGTAGTAAATGTAAATGTAGCAGTAACAGTAGTATTAGCAGTAGTGTGTCGATATTGCCTTTTGGTGAGATGATCTTCCCCTTTAAGTATACTCTGAAAGTTTCAACTGAATACCCAAATCAATACTTGAGAAACGCTATTTTGACAATGTGCATGCACATAGCGTCTTTTGATTTAGTTCAACTTTCCCTTTAATACTGTAAATGAAGCAGTGTGGTAGTAGAAGTGGTGGTAGTTGTTGTAGTAGTATTGATAGCATGCAAATATTCCCTTCTTGATCATCTCCCTTATCATTTCCTGAGTTTTCATACTCAGTTATTCCTGTGTTGTATCCTTTTGACAATCAGTATACACATAACGTGTTTCGATTTAGTTCAACACCCCTCAACATTCTCTGAAAGTCTCACCTGAGTACCATTCTTCTTCTTGGAAAGTAAATTTCAAACATACATACCTTTCTCAAGAACATATACTATGTCTAAACAATGAACGAATTGCCTAACTTACAGCCCTTATCCTGAGGACTGTGGGGAGGTTGACATCCCTAATACTGAACCTTCCAACAATGTCGAACAAAATTTATCTCTTAAGATTTCTATCGGATATGTTCTTGGTAAGAATAGGCTTGGGGGGGGGCTGACGTCCCTCCATTCACTTTTGACTCTTAAAAAGGGCATTAAAACTTCCGACTTCCAATCAATAGAGCTCCGTCCAATCCAAAGTTTATACAACTACCCGTTCCATATATACCTTTCATGCCCTAGGCATAACTTACAACCCTTGCCAATGGGTTCTGGGGGATAGTGCCCCCCCCCCACTCCCCTAAAGACATTGCTATAGGATTTTTGGACTATTGGTAACGAAATGGCTATCTCACGATTTCAATTGAATCTGTTTTGGGAAAAGAGGATGTCAGGGAGGGGGGTTAGTTGCTCTCCATCATCTTTTACTTTTAAAAGGGAACTGGAACTGTACATTTCAAATCAAATGAGCCTCTTGTAAAGTTCTCACGACCACCTCTGCCATAAAACCTTACATGCCCCAGGGGTATAACTTGCAACTCTTTACCCCCAGACTCTGGGGGATTCTGTCACCCCAAAAGCCTTATCATATGATCTTTGGACTATTTTTGAATAAATGGCTATTTCAAAATTTTTATCGGATGGGTTCGTGAAAAATAAAAGGTAGGAGGGGGGGGGAGGAATGGTTGCTGCCCCGATCCCTTTGACTCTTAAAAAACTAGAACTAGAAATTTGATTTCCAATCAAATGAGCCCCCTTCGGAGTTTATACAACAACTCTTTGTATAAAAACCTTATATGCCCTCTGGGCATAATTTATAACACTTTGCGCTGAGGGCTCTGAGGAGGGGTGTGTCATCTTCAAATATATAATTTGCATACCTTTAACTACGTTGAACAAAATGGCTCAAAATTTTTATTAGATTTTTTTTGGGAATTAATGGGCATGGGGGGGGGCTTTTTGCATTCCAGTCAATTTTGACTTTTAAAAAAGGCCCTTTCAATTTCCAATCGAATTAGCGTTTTTTGTAGTTTCTACGACAACAAATGACCATCTCAAAATTTCTATTGGATGAATTTTGGGAAAATACGAGCTGTGGTGGGATATCCGGCCTCCAATCACTTTGAGTCTTAAAAAGGGTACTAAAACTTTTGATTGCCAATCCAGTGAGCCCCTCCGAAGTTTATATGACCACCCTTTCTATAAAAAAAACCATACGTGCCCCCAGGGCATAACTTAAAACCCTTACTCCGAGGGTAGAGGGGGGGTGTCATCCTCAAAGACATAATTACCGGACCTTTTAACTATGCTGAACAAAATGACTATCTCCGAATTTTTGATTGGATGTGTTTGGGGAAATGGTGGGCTTGTGAGAAGGATCAGTTCACCTCCAATCATTTTTGACTATTATAAGGGGCACTAGACCATTCAATTTCCAATCGAATGAGCCTTTTTTGAATTGTCTACGACAACAAATGGCCATCTCAAAATTTCTTTAAATTGCATTTCGGGAAAACACGAGGTGTGTGCGTGTGGGTGGGGGGGGGGGGGTATTCACCCTCTGATCACTCTGAATCTTAAAAAGGGCACTAGAACTTCTGATTACCAAGCCTATGAGCCTCTCCGAAGTTTATACGGTCATCCTTTCTATATAAACCTTATATGCCCCCAGTGCATAAGTTATAACCCTTGTCCTGAAGGCTGTGCGGGATTGTCATCCTCAGAGACATAATTTTTGGGCCTCTCAACTACGTTGAACAAAATGGCTCTCTCAAAATTTGATTGGATGTGTTTGGGGAAATGGTGGGCTTGGGCGGAGTGTTAGTTGTCCTCCAATCACTTTCGATTATTAAAAAGGACATTATCCCGTTAAATTTTCAATCGAATGAACCCTTTTTGAAGTTTCTACGACAAATCCTTCGATACGAAGTGCCCTGGTCTAAAACCAAAAAAAAGAAAATAATAATAATAATATATTGTCCCCACATCGCTCTTTACTTAGGCAGTTCTATTGCGCTGCCTATGATTTGTATATTTCAGGCCCCCATCATCTGAAAAATTTTGATGGGGCACAATTTTTAAGAGATGATAAAGAACCTTGGAACAATTCTTTGCTATTCCAGCATGAAAATTTGTATGATCTTAGAAAAGAAACTTGACTTTCCCAAAAAGGATCTTTGTAGAAAATATTCAATGAAGTTCAAAATGTGTTAGAAAGCTAAATCCACTATCTGCAAAACGAGAAACTTTGGATTATCAGATAAAATTTTTTGTTAGTCTAGATAACTTAGTCACAAACACCCCCCCCCCTCCCCCCGTGGATACGGCCTTGCTTTGGCTGCATGAATATATTCATGTGGAATCAAAATTTGTTGATTATGTGCTGCTTGTTGGAGAGACTTCGTGGAAACTGCGTGTTTTATGAGTTTACGAAGAGAGGCTAACGTAAGAATATTGAAAATCACTACCTGATAACTTTTATATAGGATTTACTAGCACAAAATGTATTTAAATTTAGTAAATTTCATTTCAATTAAATCTTTATTTTTTTATTTTTTTTTTACCTTAATAAGTTCTCGAAGGATGTATCAACTCAATTGGGACTCTAAGAACACCGTTTTCAAGCACTTTTTTTCCGCTGCCTTATATACGATGTTGCAATGTGTCATTTTCTTTTATCTGGAATAAAACCTTAAGTAATCGATTCCATCATTTTTTAAATCATTTTTTCTACCAAAATTTTCTATAGGGTAAATAGTTGAATCTCAAAAAGACCTTTGAGGTTAGCTGCCAAAACGGCTGGATTAGCAATAAGAACGTGTTTTTAATTTATTTTTCTTTCATTTCATTGAATCGTCTTGTTTTACCTTACTTTTTATCAGTCCTGGTTGAACTTCGCTGAAGTAATGATACTAGGACTGTTTTGAAAAAATTTCCACTTTTTTGGTTTTATTGGTCGCATGTTGTTGTGAGTCTTTTTTCTTTTATATATTTTTGTCTTGCTGAGGACGGCCCTTGGACATAGGGCCGAAATATTCATTCAAATTATCTCCACTGTCTTACAAAAAGATTTCCCTTTTGTTCTTCGTACTTTTGTTGTTAGTTGAATCTGGGATGTTAACTCACTTCACCCAAGGTTGAAACACATTTCGTATAGGTGATTACACATAGGTGTTTTTGGCTGCATTTTGGACAGTGGTACAGTTTGTGACGATAAAGACTCCGAAGTGGGCCCTAAGTTAATTACCAAGCGATAGTAAATTAAAAGTGGTTTAATATGGTTTAAGTGTGAGCGGTAGAGTTTCAGTTAATATTCGAAGCTAATGTACTGAGGAGTGCATAAAGCCTTTTCCTATTCCTCCTCTTTGCCTTGTTATATCAGCTTGACTGTATTGAACATCTTATAGGGACTACAACTTATATGTCCGAATAGGGACTATTTAATCTGGTAGAGATCCCAACCATTTTGGAGCGTTCAGGTTCTTGAGGCCCTTTCCTAGCGATATTTTTTTTTTTTCGTGTGTTGAGGGAATTCATGTCGAAAGCCTTCTTCAATTTTGACTCTCCTCATAGTTTTGATAATGATGGATGTATTACCAACGGTAATAAACAGGGATATATATATAAATTCCCCTTAAAGAGGGATACATTTTCGAAGCGTGGTTTCAATGGTTAAAGAAAATTGTCGAATGGGGAGATAAAAATTTTTTTATACCTCACATTTTTTCTAGTAATTAATACAGAGAAAATGTAAAAATAGAAAATAGCTTGTGACAATAATGAATAAATCCCTTAAAAACAATTCTGGACATTTTGGGAATACCCTCAAAACCCTATTTTGATGACAACCAACAATTAAAAATTGAATAAAGCTAGCATCTCCAGCATATTTTATTCTATAGACTAGGTATGAACTTAAAAGAGCTGTGGATTCTGATCTGTTTTGTCATGCATAGAGTTTGCAACCCTTTGCTCCATGCTGACTTCATTCTACCATGAGTTATGATAATTGTTCTTAAGTATTGTTTCTTATGCTGGAAGTATGCCTGGAAGAATTTTGTTGTTGAGTGATTAGTCAGGAGTTGTGTTTTCTGGTTGACTTGAGGTTAAGGGGACCAATTGGGTAAAGGGAGCAAAAAAATTTTTAAAATATTCTGGTTTATGCCTAGATTAAAAAAAAAAAACTTTTTTGGGTATTTTCATTCGAAAACAATGCCCCTCCCCCTAGATTTTGATAAATAACCTTTTTGCTCAATTCCCCTTTTTGCATACCTATTGCCCCCTTTGTCCTTCTATATTTTCGAGAATTGGCACACCTGCTTGGGGTCAAGAAATATTCCTTCCAAATCCCTGTGTTCTTAGCTATACTCGTCAGACTCGAATCAGCACTATATTTATGGCAACAAATTAATTTAATTTTACTAAAATAGTATTCTACTAACTTTTTTCAGTGGCTTTTTTCGTTTAAATCTATTCCTTGCAAATTGAAAAATCATTTGGATAAATAAAGGTTTCAACTTGGCTGCGTAATTAGCGTTCAGTGGCGTACAAATGGTGCTCTTGACTTTTGAGAGACTTAAGGGGGTGGTAGCATCGATTTTATTTGCGGTGATTTATGCTCATTTTGTGTTTGATATCTAGTTTAAACTATCATTAATTTTGCACTTGCTCTTTACTTTTCCTAAGAATACTTTCCCCATGATATATTTATGGTATTCTAAATTTTTATTTGCTAATTTACCCCATTTTTGAAAGAATTTGAATTTTTGTAAAAAAATTTCGACATCAAATTTGTAGCCAAGAATTCCTGCTAGGGTAAATCAGGATAAGTCCAAGTAGTTGAGCTTAAACATTATTATTTTTGAAGTGCTAGAAAGTTCTCTTCCTTTTATTCCCCTCACAATTTGTTGACTTGCCGTAGAGTTGATTTCTGCACACAGACGTATAATGTATGGTATTTCATGGCATTAACAAATTTCGCATTTAGAATTTATTTTTCTAACTATTAAATGGTCGCTACATTTAATTAAATGTTTAATTGTGTAATTTCCGTCGGTGATATAGTTAACGTCTTCATTGTTTGTCCTTGCATGGATCTGGAATAAAAAGAAAGATAATAACGGACGAAAGTTCTTAAATTAAGTAATTAGAAAGGGTTTTACTTATGATATACTCCCTACCTAAGCATCCCATACTTCCTGCTCGAGTAAATAAATTCAAAATCACTTAATTTCATGTTTCCTACCTCTAGGATATGAGTTCCTGAAACTCCTAATAAGTCCAATTTGAAGCGTGTGAAATCGTCAGTCAAGATGTGGATACCGTACTTGCTTTTTACCGTAGTAGCATTCCAAGCAGCAATTTCCTTATTCTTTAAATCATCGAAATTATTTTGACCTCGGGAAAAGTAATGGTCTCAGAACTAGTGCAGGATTGCACTGGATAACTTTTGAAAAAATATCTTTCACTGGGTTGTACCTACTGCTGCAACCACAGTTATCTTGTCAAAAGATAAGTGTGCTGCATCATCATGCATATGATGATTTATTTAAATATTTCAGTTACTAAGGGCTAGAGTTCATTCTTTACTAAAACAATTTTTCAAAAGATGTTTGTGTTATTTTATCTTTTAGATAGATAGAGATAGATAAACTTTTATTTTCACCAAAATTTTCATGGCACTGCCAAATTTCTTTGGTATAGTCATACTAAAAACAAATACATAAAAAACACTAATCAATTCCCCTGATTTTCGTTGTACATTTTTACAAAACTAGGTATAAAACTTTTTGCTAGTCGCTGATGGGCACAGCGTACAGGCTGAAGTTTCTCAACAGGCAATGCAACCCTGTGCGGGAGTAGTTTTGTTATGGATTGAGGGGGAAAGGGTTTTTTGGATTGGGTGGATCAGAGATTTTCTTCCGAAATCCATGCAGAGTTTCTCTCTGCTTTTTTTCAGAGTTTGCAATTTAAACTTTTTCAGCAGCTCTTCATACAACATTTCTGCCTGCTTCGATACTATCATTAGAACTCTTTTCTGAACTATTTCGAACCTGGCGCTTTGCTCAGCCGTCAGTCGAAAATGCCATACAGGAGCTGCATATTCCAGAATTGGGCGAATAAAAGATGTAAATATTCGGAGGAGGTGTTCTGGAGGGGCGCCGTGTTTCTACATAAGCTTGAGCATCTGCAGCCCAGCACTGCCCCTTTTACTAGACTAGATGTGTTTGCTTCCCATTTTAAATCATTGGTAACAATAACTCCCAAGATTTTAATCTTTCTGACATTAAAAAAATCAGAGATAGTTGGTAGAAAATTTGGTTCGGAAGAATTTAAAAATGAAATAGTTAAAATAGAAGATTTACTGTCATTTACTGTCATATTTGAACTGAAAGCTTTAGTCTTCACTTTATCAAATAAAATTTGAGCTTTGTTACATTCATTTGCTTCAAAAATTTCTCCAAGAGTAAGGCTATCAACATATTTCCAGCGGTCTTCACAATCATTAGCAATATCATTGATCGTACTAAAAAAAGAATAGGACCCAGAATGGTACCTTGAGGTACATCACAAAAACTGGCTCGGGTTCAGAGAAAAACTTCTTATATTTTTAAATTTGGATCCTATTTATTAAAAAACTGAATGAATTTCACAACAGCAACATTCACTCTAAAATCAATTAAAAGCTTAGAAATTAAAATGTTATGATCAATCAAATCGAATCCCTTTTTAAAATCAATTGTAATTAAGTTTAGCCATTTACCAGGCTCGTCAACCTGCTTAAAAATAAAATGTAAAAGACTGACTAGGTATTGGGGTGTTGATGTATTCTTTCTGTTACCGTACTGATGAGGATCAAGGAGGGGTTCAACTTCAGCTTTTAGCCAATTTGCTACAAAACTTTCGTACATTTTGCTCACACCATCGAAATTAAGTTCAGTATCGTTTTTAAGGATTATAGTAACATGTCCCGTTTTTCATATCTGTTGGTAAACTGAAGAAGTTGAAATGCAATTAAAATTTGTGTTAGTAGCTTAGTCAATTTGTCAGGAAATGCTTTTATAAGTTCAATTAGAATATCTATGGGAGTTAGAATAATTCGTTTAAGTTTCTTTATTTTACTAAAAACTTGATCCTCAGAAATAGTAGGTAAAGGTACGCCATCATGTGGAATGTTCTGATACTCTTGGTTCGTTTTATTCACATCAAGATACGGCAAAGACTGGATTATTCTGGCCAAATGACCATTTAACTGATTAGCAACTGTTTCATCATTAGAATCTGAACAAAAATCTACACGACTAGGGGATTTTCGACAAATTCGTTTTATCTCCTTATTCCACATGCTAGGCTTTGATTCAATAATCAATTATAATTTTTTTGTGGTAATACTCAGCCGCAGCTTTTCTTGTCATTTTACGTACTTTGTTGTGGAGCATATTAGCATCTTCAATTCCTTGGGTTATGTAAGGACGATCTGTGTTGCACCGCTTGAAAGTTTTCTCAGGAAAGCATTCTTCATATTTGTTTCTTAATTTATCTTGCAAAAATTTAACTTTTACATCGGAGGACCCTAAAACTGCTACCTCATCCCAGGCCTCGGATGTAATCCAATTCCTAAATTCGAAGAGACCCCTGTCCGAAAGAGGTCGGTAGGAAACTTTCTCAACGACATATTTTACTTTATACGAAAGCAGCGGAGCCCACTTTATCATGTAGTGGTAGCTACTACCAAGGGGAGGTAGGTCTTGAGGTTCATTATAATATTCTGACAAACTTGTGCAAATTACGTCGAGTTTAGTATTACCTTTAGTAGTAGGAAACTTTACTAAACATTACAGAAATATTAAATCTTGTCGAAAGATAAGTAAGTTGCATCATTATGCATATGATGAGCTATTTTAATATTTGAGTTACTATGGACTAGGGTCGTTCTTTACTATTATTATACCCTTGCAAAATTTTGGAAATCGACTTAGCAAAATATATTTAACAGATTTTCGATCAAAACTAATCTGTTAACAAAAGACAACTTTGTTTACTTTTCAAGATTTTAATGGGGTTTATATTAAGCCAGAACAGCTTTATATCCCGCCTTGCCGAAGCCGAAGACGACAATCTTCGGCAATCTGTCATCCTTCTAGTGTTATAACTGGTAAAATTGGTCACGGTAAAATTCGGTATTTTACCGTGATTTTATAGAGCCCCGTAAAATTGGTATTTTACGTAATTTGTGTACTTTCCGGAATTTATGTATTTTACCGGTATTTTACTGATATTTTACGCAGTCTTGCAATTTTCAGAGCACAAAAGTGCGAAGAGGCTGACAGAAAAAAGATTGAATATGATCTTGTTTTGTGTATATCTGTGTTCCCCGGTTTAAAAGACTTTCTGTCTCACTTACAGGTAATAGTGCAGTTAATTATAATTTTAAAATGGTGAAATATTAATTTACATAAAATTACATCAGTCCTGTGAGCTGTTGAAGACAGAAAGGTCTACAAGCAGGATTGACATAGGACAAACAAGAAAAAAATGATAAAACTAAATAGCTTATGAAATGAGGGTAATGTCAGCCAGCGGACGAAAAAGAAGCAAAAATGATAAAAGCAGATATATCGCCAGGGACTCCTGCCCAGCTGTCATACAGTATTCAAAAAAAAGAAGGAAAACTAGTTTTTCGATTTAAATCTAACTGAGTTGAAGAAAGACTGAATCAAACCAAAAAACCAAGCCAGAATAAATAAAAGACTATTCACCAATTAGATTGGGCAAGAATTCTTTGCTCAGTGATTGACTTAGCTTGTCTACTGATCAAATTTTCATTAAAAGTCTGATCAGGTGATCTTAATTTAAACTGAAGAAAAATGTTATCTGAAACCTTTAAATTTAAGTTATTGTAAGTTGGGTTTGTAGGAATATCTCCAGTATCTTTATTTAAAGCAAGGTTCATGGATTTTGTTTTTTTTAATTTCAATTGCCTTCCTAAAATAATATGGGAAGCCATTTGTTTCAAGTATTAAAGTTGCCTCATAAAAAATACTACATGATCTAGATTTTCGACATTTTGGAGGGCCAAAGCAGAATCAATATTCTCATTTTCATTTTAAATTTTACATCTCAGTGAAACCTTGTATTCATGCCGTCTTTTCCCAGGGAGCCGATGTTTACCCCCCCCCCCCCCAGATAATACCCACACGGAATATCCCCCCTCCCCGCGCGGAAAATTACGCTTATTTTACCCTTGGATAATTTTAAAATTTTCATTAGAAGGGAAATTAAAATTTCTGTTCTCCTGTTTAAGTCAGGGGCAATTGTATTACATTATCTATAGTAAAGACCGATAAGGGATCAATGTATTAATATTTGTTCATTTTATTTTTTACCAGGGGCACTTCATGTGGAAAAGGTGGTCGAACAGGTTTTGGAGGGGGCTCAGTCAATTGGAAATCGAAAGTTCCAGTGCCCTTTTCTAAGATTTATCCCGCTTTTCAACGAATTACCACCGAATGAGTTGTTACTGACTACAGCGTCTAAAAAAAATTCTTATTCTAGTTTAACGGCCTTTGTGTTTCAGCATACAGAATTAGCTCTAAGGGAGAAACTATGGGAGGGTGGAGGTAGAAGTTGATATATAATCCAGGACGTTTGTTTGGGGGGAGGGGAGGGTTCGAGACAGGCACGGTCACCTGAATCAGAATCTAAGTCTAAAGGAGATGAGCTAGATTTGCAAGCAAATTCTGTTGAAGGCAGTCTTAATAACTGAGAAAGTGACTGAATATTCCACTCTCATGATCCAGTGCTTAGTTATTCAAAGTCATCTAAGTGTAACAAACCTCTTTTATAATTGTATTCGGCACTTTTATAAATAAATGAAAAGTAACGTGTTTATGATATGAGGAATGTGGCTGAATACGGTCATTTAAATATGCAAGGCTATTAGGGTAACATTTCTTATGTTTAAATATAGAAAAAATGACTAATATGATTATACTCCCAAATAATGGTAAATTCATATATTTCTTTTTTTTTATTGTATATTTTTTTTTACAAAATGGATGTCCGAAATTCAGCCACTGTCCAATTGCTGAGGTATTACCCTAGGCACAAGATTACCAAAGGGATAAACTAGACAGTGAATTAGATTGATGAAACTCTAGATGAAGGGGTATTACCTTTTTTAACCCCAGGAAAATCAGAATCATTAAACAGTTTCATGAAAAGATTTAAAAGATGATTCAAAAGAAATGCTCAGCTGGTCTTGTAGCTACAGGGCAACTCTAAAACACTAATTTTACCCTGTGTTTCCTAGGGAATACCTTATTTTACTTAATTTTACCAATTTTACCTTATTTTACAAATTTTACTGTATTTTTCCGATTTTACTTACCGAGTTTCTATTTTACGGTCATTTTACAACACTACGTCCTTCATCCTCAAAACATGTCCTAGCCATCTGAACCTTTCTCTCATTACAGCCCTAGAAAGCGGGATTGAACCACACTTTTCGTACAACCTACTGTTTGAATACGGTCAGTCAGCCGGGTGCCCAAAACAATCCGTAGGCAATTTTCTGGCAATTTCACAGTAAAACATCACAATACAGCATTAATAAAAAAAAGATATAAGAAAAACAAATTTTTCTTTCATCGCAGCGCTCAGAGTACAAAATTCTCATTTGTATGTAATACAAATTACAATACTGTTTGCAGATCAAATTTCTTTAGTGACAATCAGAAGATAAAATAATTAGAATTACCTCGTGAAGTTTAATACTACTTTTTAATTTCATTTGAGGAAAAAATACTAGAAAAAAAACAACAGAATCATGGTCATAGTCACCACCTGTCAAAATGTATAGTAGGCATAAACTGTTTATGCTTAAAAAAGGAACAAAATCAAATTTCTCGTTTGCTTGGTAATCGATAATTAACCCCTTTTTTAAGAGTTGATAGATTTTTTTTTAAATACATCTTTTTTACATCTATCACTTTGATATTTCTCTGTTTTAAGAGATATATCTATTTCATACTCAAAAGTATTTTTAAGTTATACTTACTGTTCTCCAAGTTTCTTCCTCGTATCTGCCTGCTCCTGTAGTATTCGCAGTAACTGCGATGGCTCAATTACTAGACTTCCGTCTGCTGGCTTTAGCAGCAGTTCCATTTCCCCGTCAAAGTAATCTACTTCTGCATTTCTCAATGCTACAGTTTTCCCCCTCAAATCCTTATATTCACTAGCCATCCCCCACCATCCCCAAATTTTGACTTTTATATTTTTATTAGAATCATCTTTCACATCGAGGATTATTCTTGGATGTTCTTGTTCTACGCCGAACGTTTCCTGATGAAGAACTACACCTTGTACATCAACAACGTGACCTTTTTTGCGTGAAAATAGGATATCTTCGATTTTCACAAAGTTGAATTCAAACTTCGGTATCTGGAGTATTTCCTCTGTTTCTTCTATAGTAGTAAAATAGTTTGCCCTTAGTTCTTTTTTAACTAAACCTTGCCAAAAAAAAGTGCTGTATTGGTCATGAAATCTACGAGGGTCTCTCTCGGTAATGTCTGCACAGCAAACCTCATATATTCGACCCAATTGCAAAGACCGGGCGTTTTTTTCTATCAATCTTGTTACGTTCTCATTCCATAGGTTCATAATAATTTTACCCGTGTCATCCTCAAACGTAATACAGACCCATTTTCCGAAAAGTGGGGCAGGCCCCATTATAGGAGACAATTTTACAAGACGTCCAATAACCCGGAACTGTCCAAAGTTTTCCATTTCTCCAAGTTGTTTAATTGAATATTTAACAACTAACTCACTTTCACATGAAGTGGCCATCATTTAATCGTAATGTTGCTTTTATTAATTTAGGTTTTCTTTGTGGCTCTTTTCAGGCTATATGCTTGTAGTTTCATCCAATGCTGATGTGACTACAAGAACTGAGTTTATTTGTTTTTTTTGACAATGCTGTTCATTCATCCAGTACAACTAAAAATAGAAAATAGCAATGATAAGATGGATGATAAGAATAAGTCAGCGTTGGAAGGCATTATGATTTAGGTGAAATGAAAATATTCATGATGCAGCCTCATACATAAGAAGAGGGCCTATGGGTTTACTTCTCTCTCCAAATAAACATAATCATAAAGATGGATTCTTGCTATGATTTATGATTTTTTGCCCATGTTTAAGCGCTTTTTTGGCAACTGGCAAAAGTTTTTTTGGGAACTCAGAAACATGGCTGCTTAGAGCAGAATCCAAAAAATCATGAATAGTATTAGAATTAGAACTATATAACTAAGGTTTTAAATTATTTAAGTTTTTTAGTACCTTTAAAAAAGCTTCTGATTTTGGTTAAATTGTGTCTTTCAGGATTCGCTTTTAGGTAATTGGGACAAATTTTAATTGAATTTCTGTTCGTTTTTCAAATAATGTCGGGAAATCCCCCTCCTTCATCTTCTCCATAAAAAATTCCCTACCCCCATGAAAACATTTCTGTATTGAGTTTCTCCCGTGTAAAATCCCCCTGGGAGATTACCCCTGGACAATTCTATATTTGCAACAAATTCCCCTTGAATATTTCTTGCGGACACCTCCACCTGAAAAAGATTTTCCATTTCTTCGAGCTCTTTAATAGATTGTTTAACTACTAACTCACTTTCACATGAGGTGGCCATCATTTAACCGTTTTAAACCGTTAAATGGCCATCATTTAACCGTTGTTTTTATTTATTTGTTTAAAAAGGGTCTGAAATGTCAACCTGCTTCTTAATGTCACTTGGTAAAGCATCTTCAACTTCTAAAAACATAATTAAAAGAAACATAAAGTTTGACAACAGTGTATATTGTAAAACAGTGTACAACAGTGATACCCGACTTGACAGTGATACCCATCTGAAATAGTGGACATCAGATTACTAACACTGTGGTAGTTGCTGCTCAAAATTACAGGAAACTTTATTGCTTCCATAGATTATGACAAATGTAGACTTGTCTTTATGCAATTTCCTACGCTTTAGAATAGTTTACAGAAAGAGTACAGACACTCAAAAATCATCCTCCCTGCATATGTGCCACGTTTTGATTTTATAACGGCCATGTAAAATGTACCTTTTTCATAACAGTATAATTCTCCTTCCCTCGAACTTAAATCCTTTATATATTCAGATACTAAAAAAATAGCATAGCGAAAGAAAAACTAAATTTAAACTTACTATCCAGCTGTCAAATTAACCCTCTTTCTTTTAGTGTTCTTTCAAATAATAAAATGAAAAGGTAAAGAAAAAATTTCGTCACAATAGAATCTTATCAAATAGTTTGTGATAAAAAAAACTGGAAGTAAAAAGTGATTTTTACTTCCAAGATGTATAGAAGGGTGCAAAGGTGTGGATTACCCAGCAAGATTACAAAAACTTGTAAACTTTACTAGTTTATAGAAGATGAAGGGGAAACATGATTATGACTAAGAAATTATACACCAGCAACAACCCTTCTTCTTACCTCCAACTAAGCAGCACTGAAATTGTTGCAGAAGAGAGCACACGTATGTACAGCAAACCACTTCTTCTCCAATAGAATTGTGTCATTCTGGAATTCTTTAACTGATGAGATGGTAACCAAAACTTTTCCCCAAAACGATTCACCAAAACTAAAAATGGAACATTCATAATAATTGCTACACCGGCATTATTAGCTGTCACCCCAAAAGCCTTATTATATGATCTTTGGACTATTTTTGAACAAATGGCTATTTCAAAATTTTTATCGGATGCGTTCGTGAAAAATATAAGGTAGGAAGGGGGGGGGGTAATGGCTGCTGCCCCCGATCCCTTTGACTCTTAAAAAACTAGAACTAGAAATCTGATTTCCAATCAAATAAGCCCCCTTCGGAGTTTAAACGACAACCCTTTCTATAAAAACATTATATGCCCTTGGGGTATAACTTATAACACTTGCGCTGTAGGCTCTGAGGAGGGGTTTGTCATCCTCAAAGACATAATTTCCATACCTTTAACTACGCTGAACAAAATGGCTCAAATTGTTTATTAGATTTGTTTTGGGAATTAATGGGCATGGGGGGGGAGGCTTTTTTGCCCTCCAGTCAATTTTGACTTTTAAAAAAGGCCCTTTCGATTTCCAATCGAATAAGCGTTTTTTGAAGTTTCTACGACAACAAATGACCATCTCAAAAATTCTATTAGATGTATTTTGGGAAAATAGGAGCAGTGGTGGGATATCCACCCTTCGATCACTTGAGTCTTAAAAAGGGTACTAAAAGTTTTGATTGCCAATCCAGTGAGCCCCTCCGAAGTTTATATGACCACCCTTTCTGTAAAAAAAAACCATATGTTCCCCCAGGGCATAGCTTACAACCCTTACTCCGAGAGTAGCGGGGGGGGGGGGGAGAGTTGTCATCCTCAATGACATAATTATCGGACCTTTAAACTATGCTGAACAAAATGGCTATCTCCAAATTTTGATTGGATGTGTTTGGGGAAATGGTGGGCGTGTGAGGGGGATCAGTTCACCTCCAATCACTTTTGACTATTATAAGGGGCACTAGGCCCTTCAATTTCCAATCGAATGAGCCTTTTTTGATTGTCTACGGCAACAAATGGCCATCTCAAAATTTCTTTAAATTGCATTTCGGGAAAACACGAGGTGTGTGTGAGGGGGGGGGGGTATTCACACTCTGAATCTTAAAAAGGGCACTATAATATCTGATTACCAGGCCTTTGAGCCTCTTCGAAGTTTAGACAATCATCCTTTCTATATAAACCTTAAATGGCCCCAGTGCATAAGTTATAACCCTTGTCCTGAAGGCTGTGCGGTGTTGTCATCCTCAGAGACATAATTTTTGGGCCCCTCAACTACGTTGAACAAAATGGCTCTCTCAAAATTTGATTGGATATGTTTGGGGAAATGGTGGGCTTGGGAGGAGTGTTAGTTGTCCTCCAATCACTTTCGACTATTAAAAAGGACATTAGTCCTTTCAATTTTCAATCGAATGAACCCTTTTTGAAGTTTTCTACGACAAATCCTTCGATACGAAGTGCCCTGGTCTAAAAAAAAAAAAAAAAAAAGAAAGAAAATAATAATACATTGTCCCCACATTGTTCTTTACTTAGGCAGTTCTATTGCGCTGCCTATGATTTTTATATTTCAGGCCCCCATCATCTGAGAAATTTTGATGGGGTACAATTTTTAAGAGATGATAAAGAACCTTGGAACAATTCTTTGCTATTACAACATGAAAATTTTTATGATTTTAGAAAAGGAACTTAACTTTTCCAAAAAGAATCGTTATAGAAAATATTCAATGAAGTTCAAAATGTGTTAGAAAGCTAAATCCACTATCTGCAAAACGAGAGATTTTTCATTATCAGATAAAATTTTTTGTTAGTCCAGATAAATTAGTGACCCCCCCCCCCTCCCATTGTGGATACGGCCTTGCTTTGGCTGCGTGAATATATTCATGTGGAACCAAAATTTGTTGATTATGTGCTGTTTGTTGGAGAGACTTCATGAAAACTGCGTGTTTTATGAGTTTAAGAAGAGAGGCTAACGTAAGAATATTGAAAATCACTACCTGATAATTTTGATATAGGATTTAATAGCACAAAATGTATTTAAATTTAGTAAATGTCATTTCAATTAACTCTTTAATTTTTTTTTAGCTTAATAAGTTCTCGAAGGATGTATCAACTCGATTGGGACTCTAAGAACACCGTTTTCAAGCACTTTTTTCCGCTGCCTTATATACGATGTTCCAATGTGTCATTTTCCTGTATCTGGAATAAAACCTTAAGTAATCGATTCCATCATTTTTTAAATCATTTTTCTACCAAATTTTTCTATAGGATAAATAGTTGAATCTTGGATGTTAACTCACTTCACCCAAGGTTGTAACGCATTTCGCATAGGTGATTACACATAGGTGTTTTTTCTGCATTTTGGACAGTGGTACAGTTTGTGATAATAAAGACGCCGAAGTGGGCCCTAAGTTAATTACTAAGCGATAGTAAATTCAAAGTGGTTTAATATGCTTTAAGTGTGAGGTTAGAGTTTCAGTTAATATTCGAAGCTAAGGTACTGAGGACTGCATAAACACTTTTCCTGTTCCTCCTCTTTGCCTTGTTATATCAGCCTGACTATATTGAACAACTTATTGTCCGAATAGGGACTATCTAATCTGATAGAGATCCCAACCAATTTGGAACCTTCAGGTTCTTGAGACCCTTTCCTAGCGGTATTTTTTTTTCATGCGTCGAGGGAATTCATGTCGAAAGCCTTCTTCAATTTTGACTCTCCTCATAGTTTTGATAATGATGGATGTATTACCAACGGTAATAAACAGGGATATATATAAATTCCCCTTAAAGACGGATACATTTTCGAAGCGTGGTTTTTCAATGGTTAAAGGAAATAGTCGGATGGGGAGATAAAATTTTGTTTATACCTCACTTTTTTTAGTAATTAATACAGAGAAAATGTAAAAATAGAAAATAGCTTGTGACAATAATGAATAAATCCCTTAAAAGCAATTCTGGACATTTTGGGAATACCCTCAAAGCCCTATTTTGATGACAATTAAAAATTGAATAAAGCTTGCATCTCCAGCATATTTTATTCTATAGACTGGGTATGAACTTAAAAGAGCTGTGGATTTTGATCTGTTTCGTAATGCACAGGGTTTGCAACCCTTTGTTCCATGCTGACTTCATTCTACCACGAGTCATGATAATTGTTCCAAAGTATTGTTTCCTATACTGGAAGTATGCCTAGAAGAATTTTGTTGTTGAGTGATTAGTCAGGAGCTGTGTTTTCCTGTTGACTTGAGGTTAAGGGGACTAATTGGGGAAAGGGAGCAATGAAATCTTAAAATATTCTAGTTTATGCCTAGATTAAAAAAAAATATATTTTTTGTATTTTCATTCGAAAACAATGCCCCTCCCACTAGTTTTTGATAAATAGCCATTTTGTTTAATTCTCCTTTTTGTATATCTATTTGAACAATGAAAAAAATCCTTGCCCCCCCCCCACTATATTTTCGGGAATTGCCACAGCTGCTTGGGGTCAAGAAATTTTCCTTCTGTGCTAAGTCCCTGTGTTCTTAGCTATACTCGTCAGCCTCGAACCAGCAGTATATTTATGGCAACAAATTAATCTACTTTTACTAATATAGTATTCTAATAACTTTTTCAGTGGCTTCTTTCGTTTAAATCTATTCCTTGCAAATTGAAAAATCATTTGGATAAATGAAGGTTTCAACTTGGCAGTGTAATTAACGTTCAGAAGGTAGAAATGGTGCTCTTGACTTTTGAGAGACTTAAGGGGGTGGTGGCACCGATTTTATTTACAGTGATTTGTGCTCATTTTCCGTTTGACATCTAGTTTAAACTATCATTAATTTTGCACTTGCTCTTTACTTTTCATAAGAGTACTTTCCCCATAATATATTTATGGTATTCTAAGTTTTTATTTTGAACCCATTTTTGAAAGAATCTGAATTTTTGTCAAGAAATTTCGACATCAAATTTGCAGCCAAGAATTCCTGCTAGGATAAATCAGGATAAGTCCAAGTAGTTCAGCTTAAACATTATTATTTTTGAAATGCTAGAAAGTTCTCTTCCTTTTATTCCTCTCACAATTTGTTGACTTACCGTAGAGTGGATATCTGCACACCGACGTGTAATGTATGGTATTTCATGGCATTAACAAATTTCGCATTTAGAATTTATTTTTCTAACTATTAAATGGTCGCTACATTTAATTACTCCCTGCCTAAGCACCCCATACTTCCTACTCGAGTAAATAAATTCAAAATCACTTAATTTCATGTTTCCTACCTCTGGGATATGAGTTCCTGAAACTCCTAATAAGTCCAGTTTGAAGCGTGTGAAATCGTCAGTCAAGATGTGGATACCGTAGTTGCTTTTTACCGTAATAGCATTCCAAGTAGCAATTTCCTTATTCTTAAATAATCGAAATTATTTTGACCTCGGGAAAAGCAAAGGTCTTGGAACTAGTGCAGGATTGCACTGGATAACTTTTGAAAAAATATCTTTCACTGGGCTGTACCTACCGCTGCAAACACAATTATCTTGTCAAAAGATAAGTGTGTTGCATCATCATGCATATGATGGTTTATTTTAATGTTTCAGTTACTAAGGGCTGGAGTTCATTCTTTACTAAAACAACTTTTCAAAAGATGCTTGTGCTACTTTATATTTTAGATAGATAGAGATAGATAAACTTTCATATTCACCAAAATTTTCATGGCACTGCCAAATTTATTTGGTATAGTCATACTAAAAAACAAATACATAAAAAACACTAATCAATACCCCTGATTTTCGTTGTACATTTTTACAAAACTAGGCATAAAACTTTTTGCTAGCCGCTGATGGGCAAAGCATAAAGGCTGAAGTTTCTCAACAGGCAATGCAACCCTGCGCGGGAGTCGTTTTGTTATGGATTGAGGGGGAAAAGGGTTTTTTGGATTGGGTGGATCAGAGATTTTCTTCCGAAATCCATGCAGAGTTTCTCTTTTCTTTTTTTCAGAGTTTGCAATTTAAACTTTGTCAGCAGCTCTTCATACAACATTTCTGCCTGCTTCAATACTATCATTAGTTCTTTTCTGAATTCTTTTGAGTCTGGCGCTTTGCTCAGCCGTCAGCCGAAAATGCCATACAGGAGCTGCGTATTCTAGAATTGGGCGAATAAAAGATGTAAATGTTCGGAGGAGGTGATCTGGAGGGGCACCGTGTTTCGACACAAGCTTGAGCATCTGCAGCCCAGCATTGCCCCTTTTTACTAGACTAGATGTGTTTGCTTCCTATTTTAAATCATTGGTAATAATAAATCCCAAGATTTTAATCTTTCTGACTTTAAAAAAATCAGATAGTTGGTAGAAAATTTGGTTCAGAAGAATTTAAAAATGAAATAGTTAAAATAGAAGATTTACTGTCATTTACTGGCATATTTGAACTGAAAGCTTTAGTCTTCACTTTATCAAATAAAATTTGAGCTTTGTTACATTCATTTGCTTCAAAAATTTCTTCAAGAGTAAGGCTATCAACATATTTCCAGCGGTCTTCATAATCATTAGCAATATCATTGATCGTAACTAGAAAAATAATAGGACCCAGAATGGTACCTTGAGGTACATCACAAAAAACTGGCTCAGGTTCAGAGAAAGGCTTCTTATATTTCAAAATTTGGAACCCATTTATTAAAAAACTGAATGATTTCCACAACAGCAGGATTCACTCTAAAATCAATTAAAAGCTTAGAAATTAAATTGTTATGAATAATCAAATCAAAACCCTTTTTAAAATAAATTATTATTAAGTTTAGCCATTTACCAGGCTCACCAATCAGCTTAAAAATAAATGTAAAAGACTGACTAGGTATTGGGGCGTTGATGTATTCCTTCTGTTACCATACTGGTTAGGATCAAGGAGGGGTTCAACTTCAGCTTTTAGCCAATTTGCTACAAAACTTTCGTACATTTTGCTCACACCATCGAAATTAAGTTCAGTATTGTTTTTAAGGACTGTAGTAATATATCCCGTTTTTCATATCTGTGGGTAAACTGAAGAAGTTGAAATGCAATTATAATTTGTGTTAGTGGCTTAGTCAATTTGTCAGGAAATACTTTTATAAGTTCAATTAGAATATCTATGGGAGTTATAATAATTCGTTTAAGTTTCTTTATTTTACTAAAAACTTGATCCTCAGAAACAGTAGGTAAAGGTACGCCATCATGTGGAATTTTCTGATACTCTTGGTTCGTTTTATTTACATCAAGAGGCGGCAAAGACTGGATTATTCTGGCCAAATGACCATTTAACTTGTTAGCAACTGTTTCATCATTAGAATCTGAACTAAAATCTACACGACTAGGGGATTTTTACAAATTCGTTTTATTTCCTTGTACCACATGCTAGGCTTTGATTCAATAATCAAATATAATTTTTTTTTTTTTGGTAATACTCAGCCGCAGTTTTTCTTGTCATTTTACATACTTTGTTTTGGAGCATATTAGCATTTCCTATTTTCCATTCTTTTCTCAGTTTAATTTTATACTGAATCAAATCTTCAATTTCTTGGGTTATGTAAGGACGATCTGTGTTGCACCACTTGAATGTTTTCTCAGGAAAGCATTCTTCATATTTGTTTCTTAATTTATCTTGCAAAAATTTAACTTTTTCATCAGAGGACCCTAAAATTGCTACCTTTTCCCAGGACTCGGATCTAATCCAATTCCTCAATTCTAAGAGACCCCTGTCCGAAAGAGGTCGGTAGGAAACTTTCTCAATGACATATTTTACTTTATACGAAGGCAGCAGAGCCCACTTTTTCATGTAGTGGTAGCTACTACCAAGGGGAGGTAGGTCTTGAGGTTCATTATAATATTCTGACAAATTTGTGCAAATTACGTCGATTTTAGTATTACCTTTAGTAGTCGGAAACTTTACCAAACTTTACAGAAATATTAAATCTTGTCAAAAGATAAGTATGCTGTGTCATCATGCATATGATGAGTTATTTTAATATTTCAGTTACTATGGACTAGGGTTCGTTCTTTACTATAATTATACCCTTGCGAAATTTTGGAAATCGACTTAGCAAAAGATATTTAAGAGATTTTCGATCAAAACTAATCTGTTAACAAAAGACAACTTATTTACTTTTCAAGATTTTAATGGGGTTTATATTAAGCCAGAACAGCTTTAGACCCCGCCTATCCTCGTCACCTGCTGGCCGAAGACAACAATCTTCAGCAATCTGTCATCCTTCTAGTGTTGTAAGTGGTAAAATTGGTCACGGTAAAATTCGGTGTTTTACCGTGATTTTACGGAGCCCCGTAAAATTGTTATTTTACGTAATTTGTGTACTTCCCAGAATTTACGTATTTTACCGGTATTTTACTGACATTTTACGCAGTCTTGCAATTTTCAGAGCACAAAAGTGCGAAGAGGCTGACAGAAAAAGGTTGAATATGATGTTGTTTTGTGTATAGCTGTGTTCCCTGGTTTAAAATACAGTCTGTCTCACTTACAGGTAATACTGCAGTTAATTATAATTTCAACATGGTGAAATATTAATTCATATAAAATTACATCAGTCCTGTGAACTGTTGAAGACAGAAAGAGCTACAAGCAGGATTGACATGACATTTTTGAAAAAAAAATTATAAAACTAAATAGCTTAGAAATTGAGGGTAATGTCAACCAGCAGACGAAAAGGAAGCGAAAATGATAAAGGCAGATATATCACCAGGGACTTTCACCCAGCTGTCTTACAGTGTTCAAAAAAATGAACGAAAACTAATCTTTCGAATTAAATCTAACTGAGCTGAAGAAAGACTGAATCAAACCAAAAAACCAAGCCAGAGTAAAGAAAAGACTATTCATGAATTATATTGGGCAAGAATTCTCTGCTTAGTGATTGACTTAGCTTGTCTACTGATCAAATTCTCATTAAAAGTCTGATCAGGTGATCTTAATTTAAACTGAAGAAAAATGTTATCTGAATCCTTTAAATCTAAGTTATTGTAAATTGGGTTTATAGGAATATATCCAGCATCTCTATTTAAAGCAAGGTTCATGGATTTTGTTTTTTTTAAATTTCAATTGCCTTCCTAAAATAATATGGGAAGCCATTTGCTTCAAGTATTAAAGTTGCCTCATCAAAAACACTACATGATCTAGATTTTTGACAATTTGGAGGGCCAAAGCAGAATCAATATTCCCATTTTCATTTTAAATTTTACATTTCAAAGAAATCTTGTATTCATGTTGTCTTTTCCGAGGGAGCCAATGTTTACCCCCCCCCCATATAATACCCACACGGAATATTCCCCCGCCCCCCCCCCCCCGCGCGGAAAATTACCCTTATTTTACCCTTGGATAATTCCAGGATTTTCATTAGAAGGGAAATTAAAATTTCTATTCTCCTGTTTAAGTCAGGGGCAATTGTATTACATTATCTAAAGTAAAGACCGATAAGGGATCAATGTATTAATATTTGTTCATTTATTTTTTCCCAGGGGCACTTGATGTGGAAAAGGTGGTCGAACAGGTTTTGGAGGGGAATCAGTCAATTAGAAATCATAAGTTCCAGTGCCCTTTATTCTTTAAAAAAAAATTATTCTAGTTTAATGGCCCTTGTGTTTCAGCATACAGAATTAGCTCTAAGGGAGAGACTATGGGAGGGTGGAGGTAGAAATTGATATATAATCCATGACGTTTGTTTAGGGGGGGGGGCTTCGAGACAGGCACGGTCACCTGAATCAGAATCTAAATCTAAAGATGATATAGATTTGCAAGCAAATCCTTTTGAAGGCAGTCTTAATAACTGAGAAAGTGACTGAATATTCCACTCTCATGATCCAGTGCTTAGTTATTCAAAGTCATCAAATGATTATTCTACTTGGAAACAATGCTGGTTGGGAAATCAAAACAATATGTTTTTTTCCTACCTAATTCATTTCTAGCTAAATAAAATTACATGAACAAACTAAAGTTCCAAAAAAAAACAACAGAAAACAAAGGAGTGAAACATTCTGTAATGGGACAACATTCCTGTGCACAACCCATCCTTAACTACCTAAAACACTAATAGGCAAATTAGAATGTTTTACATTCAGAATAGACTAATCCCCCCCCCCCAACTTGAGCAAATAGATGAGCTAAATATTATATGCCTAATGTAATTTCAATAGCATGACTTATTCCTTTGTACCAACTTAATGACAAATGCAAAACAAGCACGAAGAAAGAAAGACTTACACTATTGAAATTACAATAAGTAATTTAGGATATATGTTTGCCTCTTGGGAAGGGTGGGGGGGAGTTGAAGCAGTTGGTTATTTATTTAGAAAGAGTATAAAAATATACATAAAGTGGTGCATCCACCTTGATTCTAGCTAAGTAGCTTCAAGAGTTTAAATTGACCATATAAGAACCATTTGATTATCCATTCAATTGAGTTGTAAATATAGCATAAATGTACCAATAATTCAACAGTGCAATTCTAAAACCCCTGTCAAAATTTCATTCAGAATTGAATAACTCTGCTTAGTTGTGACTAGGAGCGCCATTTATTTCAGCCGTTTTTGTATTTCAACAATAGGAAACGTTGACACAATATCCAGTACACCCAGATAAGAAAAGAACATTTAATTCAGTCAGTTTCCTTATTTCAACAAGAAAGGAGCTCCTGACAATTTTTCAGGTATGTAATGTACAAACTGCTGTTGCTTGGTTATTTATAGCAAAAACAAAAAGTTGGGATTAGCACCAATGCATCAAGATATATCTGATTTTATCTGTATTCTAGTCACATTAGCTTTTTCTAGATAAAATTAAACTAAAATGGTAACAAATATTACATTGTTTAAACTAGGTTCGAAGTGTTTAAAATTCTTGTTTAATGTAGTGGAATACCAGGCGTACTAAAAATGTTCCTTCAGTCAAATTCAAATGTAAATAATGGCTTCTAATGTAGATAATGGTTTCTCTTTGTGGTAATAACTGAAAGTCCTTGGGTTTGGGTCTAAATGAAGGAGTTTAATGTGGTTTTGTAAAATTTTGTAGGCAGTGATTACATCAGCTCTTTTCTCCTTGACTTAAATCACCTTGTCAGTGTTGACTTAAAGAGTTTGGTTTAGGATTTAGGGGCATTCCTGTGTAGATGCCACTCCTTCTGCTCCCTGTCCTTATTGACACCTTACTTGAATGACTCAACGGTTTGAGATCTAATTTCTTAGGGAGTTTCAAAGTAGAGCAACATGGTTGGGGTAGAAAAGATAGTGTTCTCTGTGGTTAGTAGTTTGTTGGAAAATTTTTGAGGAGTTCCTCCAGATTCTTTGGTTTGGGTTGATGGGGAGATGGTTTGAAGTGCTTGAATTGCCGTGATGATATCATATTTTCTTTACAGTAGGTTAAGGTCAGGATTCTTAATGCTGCAAGTCTCTCATTGTAAGAGGTTCTCAGTTGTGGTGACATGTTACTGAACACTTTTAAGGAGTTTCTTATCTCCCTTGGGTTGTGGCGAGGCCAGTGTCATACCAAACTCAAACACTGGGAATACCATAGAGATATGAAACTTTTTTATTACAGTTAGGAGGCAGCTGACAATAACTTTTTTATGTTGCCTACCATGGTAGAGTAAAACAATATTCCCTGTTGTACATTCCCAGTAAGTTGGGAAATATCTTTTTCTTGGAAGTAAGTTTGGTAAATAAATTATTTTTATATGTTGTTGATGAGGCAGCTGGGTACACCCACTAAAGTTTGGTTGGTTTTCTTTAGAATTTCCCAATAGAAAAATTTACTCCTTAGTTGAACAGGCAGGCTACTGTCAGGCTATTCTTTATTTTTGTCCGACTATAGTTTATCAATAACTTTCTTGGATCAGTTGGTGATGTTTCTGTTGATGAATGCATACAATTTCTTAGCAGAGTTGACAATAAACTATGTGAGCTTTCATTCTCAATAATGATGCTAATATATCTTTCTTCTGATGCTGCAAGAATCTGTTGATATGCATTAGACTATTGCCTCCCTTAAGAAAATATTTAATCCTGGTATCGTGAAATCCAAAGTAGGTGACTCTACACACATTAGGCTAATGTTGAATTCAAGAAGTCAGGTTGTAGTGTGTTGCAATTGTTGTCATCATTATGGTAAGCAGTACTTATTACATTTGAATCTTCAGCAAAGAAACTGAGTTTTTTTCTAGTGTATCAATGATGTAAATGGTTAAAGCGGCGTTCACAAGCGTGTCTAGATGGAATCCCATGTCTAGACACGTGTCTAGCCAGAATCCAATATCTAGGCAACAACCGTTCACATGTAAAATTCGGTGCTTAGCTAAAACTACAAATTTAGTTTCAAATTGTCATTTCTAGCCAATCAACAGAGCTTATGCAGGCAAAACTTTCAAATATTATAATCCCTATTTTTACTGTCACAAGCCAATGGATGAGATAAGCAAAACAATTGCCTTAGTGTGCTTCATTATTATGTCTGGTGTTGCATATTTGCCTAAAATGAAAAAAACAATTAATGAAAACACAAAAATTAAACTTCAATTTACAAATGTAAACAAAAATGATGAAAATAGTGGATCTTGACACATTCTGATTGGCTGTAATCGAAAATCCTAGACATTGAGTTCTAGCGGCTAGAACTCAATGTCTAGCCAAGCACCTTGTCTAGCGTGTCTTGCTAAGCACTGAATTTTACTTGTGAATGGTCATTGTCTAGACTTTGGATTCTGGCTAGACATGTATCTAGACATAGGATTCTAGCTAGACACGCTTGTGAACGCCTTAAACGAATTGGTATAAGGACTATTCTATGGAATGGGCTGCTAAGGACTTCCATTAGTTTTGACAAAGAGATATGGCCTTTTGGTCCCATAATAATAACATATTAAACATGACCTTTAGAAATTCAGAAATCCAGTCAAATGACAGGTTGGTCAGCAAATGTGGGGAAAGATACTAATTAAATAATAATAGTACCAAATGATTTTAGTCCTTCAACTTGTCAGAAGGACATGCCATTAAATTCTGGAAAGTACTTCAAAACAGTCTAAAATGCTTACTTATATCATTTCTAAATGCATGTTGCTTTATTTAAGCCTCCCCCTCACTAATGGACAAGAGAGAAAGCAGGTTGGCCTTGGATGGGAGGATATTGCAAGGAAATATTTGAGGAAAATTCCTGGGAGGGTGTAAAGAGTTGGGCTACCCAGACCATTAAATTTGAGGTGGTTGACCATATATAAACAAAAAACAATGGTAAAAAATAGAGCACCATTAGATTCCTTATTTTGTGCCCTTTTCAATTAATAAGGTAACCTTCCTGGCTATGCAACCTGCCCTGCCCCTCCCAATAGACCCAGATATAGCCCAAGGGTACATGCAAAACTAATTGAAAACATTGTTAAATTTGGAGCCAGTGCAGAATTACTCCTCCCAGGAAACAAACACAATATAATTCTGATAACTACTAATACTACTACTAACAACTCACCACAGCACTAAGCTGCCTGAGGCAAACACAGCTACGCACGCTCCTCCTCCACCCCAATCTATCAAAACCCTCCCTTATTACACCCGCCCACTAAGTTCCCATTTCCTTTAAGTCTTTCTATATGATGTCCTCTCACCCCGGACAGGGCCGACCTGCTTTCCGTTTAGCCCTAGATGGCTGGCCAAAAAGAACAATCTGTCATCCTTCATCCAAATAACATGCCCTAGCCACCTCAACCTTTCTTTCATTATAGCCCTAGAGAGCGGTATTGAACCACATTTTTCGTATAGTCTATTGTTTGAAATACGGTCAGTCAGCTGGGTACCCAAAACAATCCTTAAGCAATTTCTCTGGAAAACATCTAGCAAATCTTCATCTGCTTTTTGGAGCGTCCATGCTTCAGAGCCATATTTGACCTCTGTCATCACTGTAGCTTCTAATATTTTAATCTTGGTTTGCAGACTTATGTTCCTATTCTTCCAGACTTTTTTTAACTGTGAAAAAACACCCTGAGCCTTGGCTATTCTATATTTAACATTTTTCACTGCTCCCATCATCTTTACTAATAATACTACCGAGGTAAGTGAAGTTGCCCACCTGATCAATCTTTCCATTACCCAATGTCACCTTTTCATCTTCACTTATACCTAGCTTTATTGACTTAGTCTTCCTAACATTAATTTTCAAACCAATTCTAGCACCCTGAACTCGCAAAACCTCTAAAACTTCATTCATTTTGCTCACACTTTCATCTAGGATGCTTAAATCATCAGCATAATCCAAGTCCAGGAGATTTTTTCCTCCCCATTTGAGTCTGTGGTCTCCCATTGCCTTTCCTGTGCTCCTTAAAACAAAGTCTATCGAAATAATCCATAAAAAGGGGGATAGAACACAACCCTGCTTAACTCCTGATTTAATACAAATCCAGCTGCTAACCTCATTTCCTACCTTAACCGCAGCAGTGTTATTCTTGTACATAGCACTAATCACTTTAATGTATTTGTCTGGAATACCATACAAGGTTAAAACCTTTACTAAAGCTCATCTATCAACAGAATCGAATGCTTGCTCATAATCTATAAAACTGAGGACTAGAGGTGTTTGAAAACTCAGGCACTTCTCAATTATTAGCCTAAGAGTGAAAATTTGGTCAACACATCCTCTACCTTTTCTAAAACCGCACTGCTCTTCTGTTAAAACTTTGTCTACAGTAACTCTCAGTCTAAAAAGTAGCATATTACTAAGTGATTTACTACCTACAGAGACCAGACTAATGCCTTGATAATTACCACACTCACTTTTATCACCTTTCTTATAAAGTGGCATTATTAAGGTTTTCCTAAAATCGTTAGGTACTTCCCCTTTTTCAAAAATCATATTCATAATCTTCAGTAACTTATTTTTAACCTTTTCATTTTCCTCTATATTTTTTCCTGCAACTCTATCTTGGTTAAGCAAATTCTCAAAATGTTCGGCCCATCTCTCTTTAGTTTTTTCCTTATCGCTAATTGCAACCCCATTCCTATCTTTAACTGGGCCAAGTCCATCCCTGATCAAATCTAGCACAGTAAAACTATTACTTTTATACTTAAATTTTTCTCTTAAAACTTTGTCAAACTCTAAAAATCTTAAATACTTATTAATGCTATTCATAAAAATGTTTAACTTCAATTTACCCCTCTCCCCACTAATGAGAAAATATATAGCCCTTATTATATATTCTTTTATTTCTTGATTTTGCTACTTTGTCATTAAATCTATTTGAAATAGAGGGTGAGGTGAAGAAAAATGGATGAAAGCTATGTCATTGCAGTATGTATTGACATACTAGAGGCTAGGGTAAAGTGAAGTGATGTGCTTTTAGAAATGACATAAATCAAGTTTAAAAATTTTTTTAAAGTTCTTATTTGAATTTCATGGTTTTTCCTTCTGAGGAGGAGCAAATCTGCATTAGCACCTCATCGTAATTCTAATTTAGAGGCTTCTTGCTAACTGGGAAAATAGTCGAGTTAAGTGAATGAAACTTTCAAGAATGAATCCAGGGCTAAATAAGTATTCAATACAATTTAACTAGGATGAAAGTGAAGCCTTTTTTCATGCTCTTTTGTTTGATATTTTCACCAATAATTTGTCAGTGGACATGAAAAATATGGTCATTGTTTTGACAAGCAATTGAAACGAAAATTATATTTTGATTTATAGAATAATTAGCATATCAGTAGAATTTAATCCACTGTGAATGAGCATAAGTTTGAGGCTCAAAACATTTTTTTGTGATTCATGTAATCAAAAGGTTTCAATTTTATAGCACCAGATTGTTACAGATCAATGTGTGACAGATCAAGAAAGGAGGTGGGACTAGATGCTTCAAAATATTTTACCAGGAGAAAAGTAAGGCTCTGGATGAGTACTTACCCAACATCTGAACAAAGAAGTGCATGATATACTGCTAAATTTGTAGATGGCACTATAATTCAGCTAGGATGAAAGTAAAAATGTCCTTTGATGTTTTTTCATAACACAATAATTGCTTCTGTTGCAAATTCCATCTTGAACCCTTAAAGGGGTCCCAAAGGTATTTATATGAATTATGAAACAACATTAAAAATCATCATATGATATTTACACTTTCATCCTAGCTAAATTATATGGCCCACTGCCAATTTACCTTGAACAAACCTCCTCCACCCCCAAATTGAATGTGCAAATATATATCCTGAATTGGAATATACCTTAAAATTAGCTTCAATTGCATGTCCAGCAAGATAAGCTGGTGTTAAGCCTCCTGTAGAAATCTTACTGGTGGTGTTTCAAGGTTGTGATTTGACATCCCAGTTCAGCCTCCATTCAGCATTGGCTCAGTCTTGATCAACTCCATTCTTTAAGGCATCTAGAGTTTTAGATTGGATGGTGGCTTTGAATAGGCTGTTCCAGAGTGGGACAGAACAGACTGAGAAGAACTGTTTTCCCTCTCACTTGATGTGTGTCCTTTTGTGGTAGTCAAGAGGGACAAGGAAAAACATGACTTAATAGGTCATTTTCTAGCAACTTACACATTGCCTCTTTTCCAATTGTATACTAAGGTAAGGAGTTTGAGTGAGGTGAGATGTTCCTTGTAGGATTTGTCTTGCAATGCAGAGTTCAGCTTAGTTGTTCTTCTTTGGACATTCTCAAGTACTTTCATATCCATCTTATAGTAGGGAGAGGGATATTTACCTGAATTGTTGACAGCAAAGTTTCAAATTGCAAAATTCAGCACTATTTTTGCCAATGGCATTTGAAAAGGTAAAATTCTACTTTAGCTACTTTAGGCTATCTTGAAAAGCAGTTTGGTTAGGAAAATGAAACTTTCAGGGATAGATCTACAGACTAAAGTGTGTCCTTGGAAGGTATTTTGAAGTACCTACCACCACTCCTTCTTCTTTAGAGGGCCCTGACCTTTAAAGATCTGTGTGTCATAAAAGTGAAACCTTGTAAAATAGTTCTTCTGCTTAAAATGAAGTACAAAAAAATTGTTTTCAGCTTCATAACTTTGCTCAATCCTGATTTATAAGGTTTTAAAGATATGCAAACACATTTCCAAAATTTTGAAAAAAACATTCATATGGCTTAATTCTACAGAAATAGCAGGAATTGTATTTTCAGAACTAAAGCCAGAGAAAAAGAAACTTATAACTGAAAATTAAGGTAAAATGTTTTTTTTTTCAAAATATAGGTAGGATATTGACCTGTCATGTAGGCAAATTTCAGGACCCTCAAGAGGGAGGAGTGGAGGTAGGTACTTCAAAATACCTTCAAAATACCTGGTACTTCAAAATACCTATTGGAGGTAGGTACTTCAAAATACCAATTCAGGGTTAGGCTATACCTAACCTAACCCTGAATTGGCATATATAGGGGGGGGGGCTGGAATTCATTTCCGATAGAAATGATTATTATATTTGTAATCAGCATAAAAAAAGGCATTGAATGGTGTATTCACTTTTTTCCTAACTCAATAATATGATTTTTTAGAACTTTACCAAAAATTGAAGATACAGGCTCACCCCCTGCAAAATGTGTGAACTAGGATTATCTTCCATATTATGGAGTAAGAAGTGTCTTCTTGATATGTTTTCTTATGTCCAGCTGGACTCCTATGCATAAAATACTGGTTGGCTGTTTGTCTAATTTAAAGATTTGTATATATATATATATATATATATATATATATATATATATATATATATATATATATATATATATATATATATATATTATATATATATATATATATATATATATATATATATATATATATATATATATATATATATATATATATATATATATATATATATATATATATATATATATATATATATATATATATATATATATATATATATATAATATATATATATATATATATATATATATATATATATATATATATATATATATATATATATATATATATATATATATATATATATATATATATATATATATATATATATATATATATATATATATATATATATATATATATTATATATATATATATATATATATATATATATATATATATATATATATATATATATATATATATATATATATATATATATATATATATATATATATATATATATATATATATATATATATATATATATATATAGACTGTCAAATAAGCCATCTGGTGGTATCCCATTTAGCTAGGATCAAAGTGAAGACATCATTTGATGCTTTTTTATGCTCTTTCATATCTCAATGATTGCTTCTGGGACTATGCTAATTGCATCTTGAGTCCTTAAAGGGGCCCTTAAATTAAAAAGGTATTTAATTTTTGTAATCAGGATTGTACATTGTACATATACCATCAAGATCAGTGTATTAAAGGACCTTTTTATGGATGTTTCATTCCTCATAGTCAGTAATGAGAAATTTTGTATTTTTTCCAGAGATGTCATGAATCTGTCTTAATTTGCATTGTTTGGTTAAGGATTACCCATAATGTTATCCTATAAATAATATAGAAATAATTCTGTTATATCAAGAATTGTCCAAAGAGGACCATGAAGCAATCATGTAAAAAATATGGAACAGCTATTAATTTATAAACAGTGAAAAATTTTTCAATAATTTATAATTTATTCAGCTTTCCAGTTTCAGAGGCCACAATGCAGCAGAGCAGTAAATATGTCCCTAAAGATAAATGTATTCTATATAAAATATATGTTTAATATGGACAATTACTTTTATGCTTCATTTAGCTGACTATTCATTTGAGGCTTCATAAAATATATATAGCAATGTATAGTTGTACATCAGCTAATAAGGGAAAGGATTAGTGAATCTTTCTGTAGGCCTATGTATGCAAGGGAGGGGCAGGGTTTGGTTGATGCTTCAGAAAGGGAATTTTAAAGACAAAATCTTCCAACTTTCTTCTTTCTCTTATATGGAAGTAGAAGGAATGGGGGAGGAATATCCCCAACTTTTTTCTATTCTGAGGGATTTTCTGTAGTAATCCAATGAAGTGGGTATTGGAAGATGACAACTGACTCTTAGTGCAGTATATTTTGATGTGTAAAATAAAAGATTAAAAGCTATTAGCAAATAAATATTTGCATAATCATAGGCAGTGCAATAGCACTGCCTAAGTAAAGAATGATGTGGGCACAATGTTTATTTATTTTGTTTCCTCCATAGCTGGGCACTTTGTATCAAAGGAGTTGTCATAGAAACTTCAAAAAGGGCTCATTTGATTGGAAATTGAAGTGGCTAGTGCCCTTTTTTATAGTCAAAAGTGATTGGAGGGCTACTAGCACCCCATGCCCATCATTCCCCCAATCACATCAAAAAAAATTTTTAGATAGCCATTTTGTTCACCATAGTTGATTTCCATATAGAAAATATGTTTTCGAGGAGGACACTACCCCCAGGGCAAGGGTTTTAAGTTATGTCCTGGGAGACATATAAGGTTTTTATAGAAGGCGTTTTTGTAGATACTTGAAAAAAGGCTCATTCAATTGGAAACTCAAAGGGCTAGTGCCCTTTTTAATAGTCAAAAGTAATTGGAGGGCAACTAGCTCCACGTCCATCATTCCCCCAAATACATCCAATCAAAATTTTGAAATAGCCAATTGTTCAGTGTAGTTGATTTCCAGATAGAAAATCTGTTTTTTTTTTTTGGGGGGGGGACATTCCTCCAACAACCCTTAGGGAAATGGTTTAAATTTATGCCCTGGGGGCATATAAGGTTTTTATAGAAGGCGTTGTCATAGAAACTTCAAAAAAAAGTTCATTTGATTGGAAATTCAAAGGGCTAGTACCATTTTTAACATTCAAAAGTGATTGGAGGGCATCTAGCTCCCCCCCATGCCCATCATTCCTCCAAACATATCCAATCAACATTTTGAGATAGCCATTTTGTTCCACATAGAAAATATGTTTTTGAGGAGGACACTCCCCCACAACCCTCAGGGCAAGAGTTTTAAGTTATGCCCTGAGGGCATATTAGAATGATGTTGGCACAATGTATCATTTATTAATTTTTGTTCCTTTAGATCAGGGCACTTAGTATCAAAGAAGGGCTCATTCAATTAGAAATTGTATTGGCTTGTGCCCTTTTTAATAGTTGAAAGTGATTGGAGGGCAGTTAACCCCCCCCCCTCTCACGCCCAGCTTTTCCCCTAACACGTCCAATCAATATTTTGAGATAGTCATTTATTCAACATAGTTTCAAGTTCTTTAAACTAGGTCTTTGAGGATGACAACCCCCTCACAGCTCTCAGGACAAGGGTTGTAAGTTATGCAGTGGGGGCATATAATTTGTTATTGAAATCTTTGTTGTAGAAACTTGAAAAAGGGCTCATTTGATTCGAAATTCAAAGGTCTAGTGCCCTTTTTAATAATCAAAAGTGATTTGAGGGCAACTAGCCCCCCTCTCTTAGCCACCTTTTCCCCAAAAACATTCAATCAGAATTTATAGATAGCCATTTTGTGCAGTGTTGTGGATTCCCATATAGAAATTGTATTTTTGAGGAGGACACTCCCCAACAGCCCTCAGGGCAAGTGTTTTAAGTTTTGCCCTGGGGGCATATAAGGTTTTTATAGAACGTGTCATCATAGAAACTTCAAAAAGGGCTCATTTGATTGGAAATTGAAGTGGCTACTGCCCTTTTTAACATTCGAAAGTGATTGGAAGGCAACTTACACCCCTTCCATGGCCACCATTTCCCCAAACATATGATCAAATTTTTTAGATAGCCATTTTGTTCCACATAGTTTAAAGTTTAGGAAATTATACCTTTGAGCGGGATACTCCCCCCACAGTCTTCAGGGCAAGGATAAGAAGCTATGCCCTGTGGGCATATAAGGTTTTTATTGAAATCTGTGTCGTAGAAACTTGAAAAAGGGCTCATTTGATTGGAAATTCAAAGGACTAGTGCCCTTTTTAATAGTCAAAAGTGATTAGAGGGCAACTAACCCCCCTCTCTCACCCATCTTTTCCCCAAACACATCCCATAAAAAATTTTATATAGCCATTTTATTCAACATATTTGAAAGTTTTGGAAATTAGGTCTTTAAGCATGACAACCCCCCCCCCCCCACAACCCTCAGGGCAAGGGTTGTAAGTTATGCCCTGGGAGTATGTAAGGTTTTTAGAAAGTGATGTTGTAAAAATATCAAAAAGGGCTCATTCAATAGAAAATTGAGAGCCAGTGCCCTTTTAATAGTCAAAATTGATTGAAGGGCAACTAACCCCCCTCTCACTTCCACTTGTCCAATGAAAATTTTGAGATATCCATTTTGTTCAACGTATTCAAAATTTCTGGAAATTAGGTCATTTAGGATGATAACCCCATTGGAGCCCTCAGTGCAAGGGTTATAAGGTATGCCCTGGGGGCATATAAGGTTTATATAGAAAGTTGTTGTGGAAATTTCAAAAGGGGCTGAATTGATTGGAAATTTAAAATGCTCTTTTTAATAGTCAAAAGTGAGTGGAGAGTAACCCCCCTCTCATGCCCACCATTTTCCAAAACACATTCAATCAAAGTTTAGAGATGGCCATTTTGTCCAACATTGTTGAAAGTTCTGGAAATTATGTATTTAAGGATAAGGAACCCCCCCCCCCCCAGAGTCCCCAGGACAAAGGTTGTAAGTTATGCCATCGTTTTATTTTCGATTTGGACCACATCAAAAGGGCTAGGGCCATTTTTAATAGTTGAAAGTGATTGGAGAGCAACTACCAATTCTCTCACACCCATCATTTCCCCAAACACATCCAATCAAAATTTTGAGATAGCCATTATGTTTAACGTATTTGAAAGTTCTGGGAATTTGGTCTTAGAGGATGACAACCACCCTAACAGACCTTAGGGTAAGGGTAGTAATTTATACCCTGGAGGCATATAAGGTTATTATAGAAAGCGTTGCCGTTTCCAAAAGGACTCATTCGATTGGAAATCGAAAAGGCCTAGTGCCCTTTTTAATTGTCGAAAGTGATTGGACGACTTGACATTTTTATAGTAATGATTAATGTGGGTATAATGTATTATTTTTTTTTGTTGTTGTTGTTGTTGTTTAGATCGTATCAAAGGAGTTGTCTTGGGAACTTCGAAAAGGGCTCATTCGTTTGAAAATAGAAAGGGCTGATGCCCTTTTTAATAGTCGAAAGTGATTGGAGGGAAACTAATCCCCCTGCTACTCCCACCCTCCCATTTGCCTCAAAATGCACAGTGATAAGGCTAATTCCCAATAAGGCATCTCAGCAGTATCCCAAAAACGATTGAGGGTATTGTATTCAAACTTTCAGGGCTACTTCTGCTCTTAAAATTTAACCAAATCAAAATAGCGTAAGTGTTTCCAAGCTATCAAAGAAAGTAAACAGATTATTTTGCAAATGGTATCAAGTTTTCTATTTCAGGTCAACTAGAGGAGGTATGTAACTAAATTAAACACTGCTATTTGTGTCCAGATTTTTAAAAGGGTGTATGTTGTTAAAAATTGCTGAAAATTTTTCTCCAGCATACAAATAACAGTCCAAACTATAAAGTCTTAAAAAATGAAAAGATTTAAATTATTATTTTCCTTTTCTCTGAAAAGACCATGCCAATATAAAATGAACAGAAATTAATTAAAAAAGTGTTTTTCCACAGAATAAGTTTTTCAAACAAAAGTAAAGAACTCCATTAAACAAAGAATTAGCAAAAATAAAATAATCTACCAAGCGTGAAACTACCACAAATCAGCATCGATAAATAAATGAAACCCAAAACGAACAGAAATTCCAATAAATGTCCGAGTCAAACTCAAAACGAGTAGAAATTAACATAAGTTGGGTGCAAAACTCCTGTACCTTCCCTAGGCCAGAACAAAATTTGCACTTTACTGAAAAAAATATAAAGTTTTTAATTTTATATCTTTAATAAATCAAATAATATTAACATTTTGATTTCTAAATATCAGTATATGTATATTAAACTGACAATGCACATTCATTTGTAGTTTTCCAGTAATGTGCAAATTTTGTTCTGGCCTTGGGAAGGAATAGGGGTTTTGCGCCCAACTTATGTTAATTTCTGCTCGTTTTGAGTTTGACTCGGTTAATTATTGTAATTTCTGTTCGTTTTGAGTTTCATTTATTTATCGATGCTGAATTGTGGTAGCTTCATGCTTGGTAGATTATTTGATTTTATTTTTGCTAATTTTTTGTTTAATAGAGTTCTTTACTTTTCTTTGAAAAACGTATTTTGTGGAAAAAGTTTTTCTTAATTAATTCTTAACAAGCCAATCTAAAGTTGCTTCTTGCAATTGGGATAATATGAATTCTCGACCGTCAATTCAAAAATGAATCAATAAATTATACTACTCCAATACAAATTTTGTTTTACTTTTCATACAAAACAGAACTCTATCTAAAACTAAAGTGATAAAGTCGAAAGTTTCATAAGACTGATTTTTATCTGACCAATTTGGTTGGTTAATATTGAAAATATCCACAATGAGGAACATGGTAAAAAATACAAAAGCACAAAAGAGATATAACATTGAAATTACTGCTATTTCAATAAAATCTGCTTGCTGTAGATGACATATGCAATACACATAGAGTCTACATTCATTGCCAGAGCATAAAACCGTCTACATAATACAAACAAATGAAATGCATACATGGCGTCCTAGACAAGTTTTTAATTACACGGTCTAAAATCTAATCTTGGGTAGAAGGGGTAGGATAAAATAACAGAAAGCACATAAATTCACAAAGTATTTAAAAAACTTACAAAATTATAAGAACAAAAAAAAGCTCAAAATGAACCTACAGAAGCCCAATGGTAATTGCTAAAATAAATAAATAAATAGCTACCACTAAATAATCCTTGACAGCACAAGGTAACATTAATGTCATCCCAAAATTTACAATATTAAAAAAAAAAAAAAGGCTCAACTGAGGGGATGATTAATTGATTAAAAGGCCACATGTGCTAGCCACTACTACTATTGCTACTACAACTACTATTTGTATTGCGACTACTACTAAGGCTGAGGATATTAAGATGTAAATTTCAGGAAATGTTTAGTGGGGGAGTTGATTAAATCAAAACACACTAATTATGTACCGGCTTTCAAAAGGGCGCATCAGCAACATCTTAGAAACTGCTAAGCCTATGGAGTTGAAACTTCCAGGGTATGACGAGGGGGATGTTCAAATGACCAAAGGGAAATATGTGCTGACTACAACTGCTATTAATACTACTGTAACTATTGTTACTGCTACTACTACTAATACAACTATTACTACTACTCCTACTACAACTATATACTCCTACTACTATTAGGGGTAAAGATATGAAGGTGAAAATTTCAAGGAATATTGAGGGGAGCAGAAATAAATCTAAACACATTCTGTGCTTGCAGGTTGTCAAAAGGGTGTATCTCAGGAATGGCTTAGGGCATCAAGTTGGAACTTTCAGGGAATGATGAGGGGATTATAAAATGATAAAAAGGCAATATGTGCGTACTACAACTGTTGTTAATACCACTGCAACTATTGTTACTGATACTACTACTAATACAACTATTACTTCTACTGCTTCTATTGTTACTACTTCTAAGGCTAAGGATATTAAGGAGAAAATTTCAGAAAATGTTGAATTAAAAAATAAACTAGATTAAAATACACTATGTGCATGCAGGTTGTCAAAAGGACGTATACGTAATAATTTAGGAACAGCTTAGAGTATAAAGTTCCAACTACCAGGACATGATGAGAGGTTTTTTTTATTAAGAGGCAATATGTGCATACTACTACTGCTAATACTCCTACTACTACTAACGCTAAGTGTAAGAAGGTGAAAATTTCAGGAAGTATTGCTGAAGAAGTTGAACTAAATCAAAACACATTGTGTGCATGGGGGCTGTCAAAAGGAGGAAGTTGAACTAAATCAAAATACATTATTTGCATATAGGTTGTCAAAAGGACGTATCAGCAATGTCCCAGGAACTGTCTACGTTATTAAGGTGAAACTTTCAGGGCATGTTGAGGGGTGTGTTGAAAAAAAAAATCTAAAATGACAAATACATAATCTGGCGCAGATCTTTCTTCTTCAATATCAAACGCATACCAGTCAAAAACAAGACAAAATGGTTACAATATGTGGAATACATTTTAGCTAAAGCTCGACGAGAGGTTTTTCCACGGTTTGGCACAATTATTGCATATTCTTTCTTTGACTTTTCTTTAACATCTTTCAAAACCTGGAGTTCAAAATAGAGAGTGTGGAACAGATAAGTGTCCCTAACCAACGTAAATTCGCAACATAACGAATTATTGAGGATCTACAGGACAAATTATGGGCTGATGTGATTTTGATTAAAAACTGTGATTGTGATTGTGACAAATTATGGGCTGATGTGATTGTGATTAAAACCTGTGATTGTGACAAATTATGGGCTGATGTGATTGTGATTAAAAACTGTGATTGTGACAAATTATGGGCTGATGTGGTTGTAATTAAAAACTGTGATTGTGATTGTGACAAATTATGGGCTGATGTGATTGTGATTAAAAACTGTGATTGTGATTGTGACAAATTATGGGCTTATGTGATTGTGATTAAAAACTAGATATTCGCATTTACCAACATTCAGAACCAGATCAATATTACAAAAGACAATAGAAATACGTTGCACAGACAATGACAAAGTAGACTTGATCCGGCTTTAAACTAATAGGTGGTACGCGTATGCAATATATGACACATCAGATAAAATATTGAAAACGAAGGCCATTATGATAGCACATTATAAATGCAAGTATTAAATAGATAAGGTGAGAGCACCCCACTCTGTCATGCTTCAGTGCTACAGAATTGTTATATTACCGTAGAATTATGTACGCTACGTCAAAAGAAGAAACTATTTACTATGCCAAAAGTGGAGTAAATGTATATGAGCAGGGTTCACTCCAAACTCTGACAAAGAGTGCCATACTCGCGCATGGCAGGTACTATCAAACACCTGAGTGCAAATAAATCCAAAGCACAAATATATAATTTATAACCTTTAGACTTGAGATCTTAAAGAAGTGAAGCTAAAACCTTATGCGCATGTTGGCACCCAAAACGATGTTGAAACCCAAATTGAATCAAATTTTCGCAGTCCGTTCAGTAATATATGTGATCAAAACATGTTCAAAAATCTTACTAACATTGATGCAACAGTGACAGGCCTATATGAAATGCAATCTAAAGGGTCTGTTCATTATTTCAGAACAAAGGTTACCAAGCAGCAAATGAACGAATCTTGCACTATTGACAAACATAAACAAAACTGGAAAAGTAGCTGGAGCTGGGTGACTAATGCCACACAACCACAGCCTAGATGAAAAGTTCAGAAACTAAGGCTTGAAAATGATAATGAACAATATACTCAACCTTATTAAAAATATTTTTATAATTCCTAAGCCAAGACAAGTCTGGGATAACATTAATAGTCCCTAATGAATCAAATTTAGTGCAAGTTAATAGTTTGCTTCCAGGTTTATGCACTTTTAGGGAAGTCAGCACCATTATAACAAACGAAAGAAAGATACCGCTTTTGTCTAACTTTTTATATCAAACACTTAGCCTCACAAGAGATGCCTATGTGCAATCAAGATAAGAAGTCAGAATTTAGCACGATTCTTAACAACTTTAATACCAGGATCTTTTTTCCGAGTCGGGCTTCAAGCATTGAGTTTGACCCGAGAAAGGGGACAACAACATTTTTAGTTTGTTTCATGCATTCAAGTAAGCAAAGATAATTCAGCTCCAATTCTACTGCAATCTGGATTGTGGCGAAAAGGGCTCAAGCACTGTAGAATAAAAATAATCTTGACACAGGACAGTAAAGCAGTTAGGGTAGAAGTAAAGTAGTCAATTGGTTTTGCTCCACTTACGTTTAATACATCATTTTTATTTGTGGCAACGCTAAGCTCACTAGATGGATCAGCAGTTAACATCACAGTAATAAAGAAAGGAAGGTGGTCGAAGTCATATTTGTCTCTGTCAACATGAAAGACAGAACAGGCAACATTGGCCAAGCAAATGTAGCAGCCTATACTGGAAAGGGTCCCATTATTATGAATGTAACTGTGAGTAAGAACATTTGGTGATATGTAGTATTCAATTGCTAACGAGTCTAATACTATGTAGGCATGAATAGAGTAACTAGTAGCATCCACAATGAGGTCACCTACCATTAGCCACCAATCCCCATGTTTTCCAATATTACACACAAGAGTTTTAAGGGATGACCAGGTATTAGAAAACCTAGTAAGTGAAGCTAAACGCTTCTGACCACAGGGAAGGTAGACATTAATGAAAACACGGTTTCCAAGTGGTACTGCCATGATATTATTAGAGAAATGAAAAATAGCTGGTGACAAAGGTGTGACTAATCATTAGATAACACATGCCAGGTCACCGGAGGGTCGGCCTTTCGTTCTTTGAGCATTGGTTGTAAACAAAATATGCTTACTGCTTCTCGGTAGAGTTAACGGAGATGGCAGGAAGTGGTGTTCCTGCAGGAATAGAATGTCATTACTGTTAATTTTTCGGTTTATTGAGCCATCTTTATCATGCATGCCGCTGATATTAAACGAGCAGATTCAGACGGGCAATTTAACAGTCATTTATGAATCACACGTTTGCTCAGGACATCATGCAGAACACAGCATTTTAGGCTATACAATACATGACTACCCTGGGAATTAGCGCTGGGAATTTCTGGTCGTTTTGAGTTTGAATTTTAAAAGGTATTTGTATCTGCTGAGCTTAAGTTTAAAATGGCCTTTACTTTTCTTTGAAAAACTTATTTTTCGAAAAGTTTCTTTTTTAATTAATTACTCGAAACGAAGATCAAATCAGCCATAATATGAAGGTGGGTGGAAGGGATTGTAGGATCACGAGTTAAAATGACATTAAGTATGTTGAATTAAATATTAAGTAAGTTTTAGTATGTTAATGAAGGGCTGATACATCGTGAAAGATGTATCTCTTTATAAATATTTTCGTGAACATTCATATATAAGTACTTTTTTTCTTTTTAATTTATTTGCGTTTTTTTTTTTTTTTTTTTTTTTTAATTGCCTGATGGCTTTTTTCGGAAATATATAAATACATATGAACTCGGAAAACCCTGTTATTTCTCTCCAAACTAGATAACGGAAAATTATAAGTTGGGAAACAAATTCTAAAGCTAGTCTATGGTCCTAATACTATCAAGATGGCCTCACTTCGAACTTGTCTATAAAATAATCATAAAATGTCCTTTTCAGAACCAAAGCGAGAGCCGATGATTGGACTGAACCATTGTGCAAAATTGATACCAAATTAAACGAAAATAGAATTAAAATAAGCAACAATCCTAAAATGCTATATTCTCGTGCTGTAAAAAGTGTTCTTAATCGGTTTGATTTCACTTCATCAAAATTTCTATATTATTTTGTTGTTTTTTCAGTTAAGCACTAGTTTTCTATAATCCTAAAAACATAGGGAAATATAATTATTTGGCTTATTTATAATGATTTTATTGATATATGTTAGATAAATTGTGAAGCAATAATTTTGTTCGTTTTAAGTATTTCCTCAGAAAACTTTTTTTTCTTTTTTAAATTAATCTCTCTGAGAAGTTCTGGTAATCGTCAAGTCCCAGCTTTTCCACTTGAGGCATGGCACTAAAAGTGCCATTTGACACTTGCAGATGGTGAAATTTATAGGAAGAATGTAGAGATGAGCGAAAGCTTTTATATGAGCTATTAAACATCTGTTTACAATGTTCTGGTAGCCCACTAGCCCCACCCCTTGAGAAATGACTCAAAAAGTATGATTTTTAGTTCTATATGGCACTTGCAGATGGTGGAATTTCTGAGAAGCATATAGATATGAGCAATAGCTTTTGCGATCTCTATTGTGTTCTGGTAAGCTGCTAGCTCTGGAAAAAAGGATAAAAAACATTAGACAGTGCTACCGATGCAAAAAAGTTATTTTCCTTGTTGTTCAAGATAGAAGACTAACTTCCCTATATATGATTTTTGACCATGTTGATTCCAATGGTGCACTTTTTGATCTGACTTCATTTTCGAGGGGTTTCAGGCCTTTTCTCGAAATTGCCTTAAATTTTTTTTGCAATAAACTTTAATTTTTATGACGAACCAAAATAATAATTATCATTCCTGAATCACCGTCAAATTTCAATTTTTTTCACTAAGTGGTTTTTTTTAAACGCGTTTCTTAACTTTTGGTTACTATAGGCTGTAATTCGCCCTTTACTAGGTTGCAGCTACTGCTGCAACCATGATGCATGGGTCATGAATAAAATCTTTTTTAGCACACGATTGCGGTTACACTGTTGTAGATCAAAACATTTATTTTAGTTTTAAGTTTCATTTCTTCATTTATAAATATCACACACGAACTTGTAAATCAAAAACAGGTTTTAAAATAGTAAAGCTTTAAGTTTTCGTGCTTCTTCCATCAGAGGTTCAATATAAAGGCTGCCACATACTCTGCTTAGCTTCAGTTCCTTGTTCCCATTAAATTGTTCAATTTCAGCATTTTTCAATGCTATAATTTTCCCCTTTAGATCACTGTAGTCATTGGCCAAGCCCCACCATCTCCAAATAGTTACTTTTATGCTGAGGTTGGAATCATCTTGAAGAGTCAGAACCAATCTTGGATAACGATGCTCTAAGTTATATCTTGATTGATGGGATATAATGGCTAGTACATCAACAATTTCACCAACATTCATTTGATGAACTTTGTTTATTTTGACAAAGTTGAATTGAAACTTGGGTATCTCTGGGAGCTCCTCCTTTTCTTGTATCCTTGTAAACAAGTTTGCTTTAAGCTCTTTTGGGACTAAGCCCGGAATCAAATGTTCGGAAAATTTTGAAAGATCTCTATTAACAATTTCTGGGTAGCATACTTCATATATTTTGCCTAACTGTATATGTTGTGTGTTTTCTTCCACTATTCTTGTTATTTGCTCATTCCAGATTGTCATGCAGATTTTTCCTGTTTCATCTTCAAGCGTAAGGATAACCCTTTTTTTATCTTCTGTGTTAGGGCCAATGACAAGTGACAATTTCGTAAGGCGCCCTATGATTTTGAATGGTCCTGGGTTTTCTATTCGTCCAAGTGTCCCAATTGAATATTTACTTATTGTATCTGTGTTTTGCGAGGAGGGTGGGGTATAATCATAATGGTCCATTGTTTCCTCTTGACTGAAATGGTTAGGCTTATCCCCAGGCTCTAACCCTTCAACAGTTGTGGACAATGACTCATGGTGCATAAGTTCATTTTCTTCATTTTTGATATTATCTGTTAGTATTGTTGTTTCGTTAGGTATTTCAGTAGGTGTCTGTATTTTGTTTTCTTGAGAAAGGCCAAGTGATGCGCTCAAATTACGCTTAGCTCTCTGTTCTGTCATTTCGACATCTTTGCAGAATGTTGAAATCTGGTCAAGATTGTCTAAGCTATCACCTATAAGCTGCTTTTCCACATATTTTTTAATTACCTTAAAGCTGTTTATACAAAAGAAAATGCGGTTTTTTGATTCAATCACTCCATGATAAATTGCCAAATGATTAATCTCAATAATGCAAAAAGGTAGAAGTTCTAAGGCTTCTCTGTATTGTTGATTCGTAGAACATATAAATGCCAAAGTCTTCACACATTGTCCGTCATTGAGACACATTCTCCATCTGCTAAAAAAAGAAATTTCCATTTAATTGTAGCCAGGATTGGAGTGTTGAATATATCATCTTACTGTCTAAGTTAAAATGATGCCCTAAGTAAAACATTATGCCATTTGATATTTTTTTTTATTTTTACATGAAAAAGCTTTCAACACACTTGATCCTAGCGTTATATTATTTGAAAAAAACTACGTTTTCTAAAGAGTTAAAGAGGCTGAGTTACAAGGTCGAACCTTGAAACGTACAGGGATTAGGAGGCACAGTTGGGGGGCTGCCGCCCCCCAAACCCCCCGCTTTTGCAGCCTCTTTTGTTAAGTTTTTTTTTAAGGCCACCCCCCGCTTTTGCTCTTGCGAAGAACTGGTTTGCAACACAAACGAAGTCTGCTATAGTTTTTTACCATAAAAACAACTATTGCATCTTTTATCGATGAGAGCTACCGCCCCCCGGTTTTGCCCTTGCAAAGAACTGTTTAACAACAAAAACAAAGTCTGCTTGAATTTTTTACCATAAGAACACCCTATTGCATTTATTTGATTAAAAAAACCTACTGAGAATTATTATTTCCCGTTTCCTCAGGAGATTTTTCCCTAACCAATAACAAGCTATACTGTGATGAACTTTAACAATTTTGAACAGAAAAACGGGGAGCAGAAGAAGGGCTCAGAATAAACTAGCAGTTCAGGTTCATTTATTTTACCATCATACATGATCACACTGAGTACATAACACTACCTAGCACAGAGAGAAGTTTGTAGTTATAACTGTAACAGACTGAGTAGTCATTGCCAAATCCTCTGAAGATACAGGAAGGGTTTGCGAAAGCATAGGTTGGCTGGCCCCCAGCCCCCCATTGCACTTCCTGGCTGAAGGGCCATGAAACGGAGATCAGCACCGCCGGTTTGGACCTTAAGGGTCTAGTGCCGCATCCTTTACCTTTTTTTTTTTACCTCTGAAGATATTAAAAAAATGCCATTGAAACAGTTTCATTCGTATTGGTACGACCAATTGATTGCAGGGTACAGGACTTAAAAAAACTCAACAAAAGAGGCTGCAAAAGCGGGGGGTTTGGGGGGCGGCAGACCTCCAACTGTGCCTCCTAATCCCTGTGCGTTTTAAGGTTCGACCTTGTAACTCAGCCTCTTTAACTCTTTAGAAAACGTAGTTTTTTTCAAATAATTTCTGCACGTTTTTGTACAGTTTATTACTTATTATTGCTTGACTAACTGTTAGATGATTGTGTAACATTCTTTTCTTTCTCGACAGGGTGTTTTCAAGAAGCCTTTTGCCGAAATTGGGAAATGTAAATTGGGGGGATAATTTTTTCGGTCTGAAACTATCAAAGGGCCCTGCTGGGTCGAATTCCGGTTCGAATGAGTCCTCATTCACCCGGATCCGTTGCCAACTGTGGCCTGTAGGCGTGGCTGATAAAAAAAGAGAGAAATGAACATTAAGTGGTTATATTTGTTTTTTGGAAAACAGGGAAGGAGTGATCGGATTGAGCTGAAATTTCGAGGATAAGTGGATTTAAAAAAGAAACTGAGTTTCTTTTTTAAACTTTAAATTCAGTATATAAAAAACTGTCTCTGACAGGGAATCGAACCCGGATCTTCCGCCTGACAGTCTGGAACAGCGACCATTGTACCACAGAGACACTTGTTATATTATTTTAGTCTCCCGTATCTATTTTTGACGCAAGCAAATACCCACAAAACTTGATATTTGGTTTTTGGAAAATAGGGAAGGAAGGATCGAATTGAGCTGAAATTTTGAGGATAAGCTCCCAGGCCCTAGGAAAGCTTATCCTCTAAATTTCAGCCCGATCGGACAACGTTAAAGGGGAGCTGTGGTGGGAAAGATTAATATGGGCTCTTGTAGGAAAATGAGGTTTTTCGTAAATGTAAATTCGGGGGATAATTTTTTCGGTCTGAAAATATCAAAAGGCCCTAACAGGTCGAATTCCGCTTCGAATGAGTCCTCATTCACCCGGATCCGTTGCCAACTGTGGCCTGTAGGCGTGTCTGATAAAAAAAGAGAAATGAACTTTAAGTGGCTATATTTGTTTTTTGGATATAAGGGAAGGAGTGATCGGATTGAGCTGAAATTTCGAGGATAAGCTCCCTGGCCCTAGGAAAGCTTAATCTCTAAATTTCAGCCCAATCGGACAACGTTAAAGGGGGGCTGTGGTCGGAGGGTCGAAACTTCCGGCCCACTTTTACCCATGAAGATAAAGTCGGAGGGGGTTGAAATTTTTCACGTTTCTTAGTTGGAGCTTGGGCTACAAAATGCGATCACCGCTGTCTCTCTGCGACCGCTAGGACCGGAAATCGCTTAACATTGGGGTGGGTCGCCTCTTTATAGAGGCACAAGTGTGCCTCCTTGATTTTGAATATTTTAAACTACGAATATAAGGGGAAATCTAAAGAATCCTACGAACTCCCATATAAACGGTAAAATTTTCGAGTAAGTATAAAAGGCACCCTTCTTAAGAGGTTCTAAGTAAATAATATAAGAATCCCCCAAGCTTCTTTGTATGCCGTCTGTTACTTTTAATTCTTTCTGAATGACATTCCTTAAGCCTCTTTCGCATTAACACGTCGAACCAACGTGTTGAGTCTATGCTTTGATCGAGTTGCGCTTGCCTCTCCTAAACTCTCGCATTTATGCTAGAATTAGTCATATTAGATACGTCACACATATTTTTTTTTATTCTATTAAATTTTCATTAACTTAAATAAACTTTAGTTCCTTAAACAATACAGTTTTCATTTGAACTTTCTATGATAAGTTTCCAGATTATTTTTTGATTCCATTCTTCTGCTAGTTCTGCAAACACAGTACCTAACTCTAAGTAGTCGATGGACGAGATTCAAGCACACACTTGATCTTACAATCCAGGTCACTTTCGCACTAAGTTTGCCAGTCTTTCGTCGAAAACTTTCTTCATAAATCATCGAATTAGCACAATCTTGATTTTAAGCGGTAAGGTAACAAAAAAATAGATCTACTCAATGTAGATCTTGTTCTTGTATCAACTTAATAGCTCTTCTGTCAACTGAATGTATCAACTGAATAATTCTTGTGTCAACTGAATAGTTCTTGTATCAATTCAATGGTACCAGTTGCAAAATTATAAATTAATGAAATGCCAATAGCTTTATTGATCTTAGTAGAATTGAATATATTGCCTCTGCTTATAGACTTAGCGTAAAGTAGTCAAATATAGCAATCTGAGATTTTATCTACAAAGGGCTCTGCTGCTAATAGATTGTTTTTCCACCCTTTGTTTGTAAAACAAAATTTTTGTATCTACAAAAATCTCACAAATAAACTAGAATCTTGCCAAAATGCCCCTAAACTAGAATTTTACAAAAATCAAATATTTAAAGCAGAAATATTTACTGATTTTCTTAGTTTTTATTATTTCATACATATTCCTCATCGATAATCGTCAAAAAATGCCAAATAATTCCAGTTTAAAAAAAAAACTAAGAATCTCATCGAGATTGTATATACAGTCTAGGGTCGTGCACAGACGTTTTTGGGGGTTATTGGAACACAATAGGGCCGTTTTTCACTCATCAAAGTGGTAAGATCTTACATCTTTTGTCAGAAAACGCTTAAAAGTGAAATCTTTGAACTAAGATCTTACATCTTTTGTCGTTTTTATGCCAACTTCTTTCATCATTCTGCTCTGATCAGCGGTCTGAGAACATTAGGCCCGTTCATTTGCACTAAGATCTTACATCTAAGATCTCACATCTTTCTGCAAAAATTTCCGTTCTTTTAACTCATCTTTGTTCTATGATCTTACAGCTCACTGATGCTAGCAAAAGTATGAAAGACAGCATCTTTCTGCCATATAGAACAATGGTGAGAGAACTTTGATGATATACTCATCATTGTTCTTAGACCTCTGATCAGAGTAGAATGATGAAAGACGTTTGCAAAAGAACGCCTTAAGACATAAGATCTTAGCACGAAGATAAGTAAAAGAACGGCCCTATTGATGAGTATATCATCAAAGTTCTCTCGTCATTGTTCTATATGGCAGAACCGTGGCGTTCTTCATACTTTTTGCTAGCGTCATTGAGCTGTAAGATCTTAGAACAAAGATGAGTTAAAAATGATAATCTTTGCAGAAAGATGCAAGATCTTAGATGTAAGATCTTAGTTCTAAAAAACGGCCCTAATTACAACGGTAGCTGTTATTATATTTGGAAAGTGTTTAACGGCAAGAGAATGGTGTATATCTTTCAGCTAGTCCAAGCTATCCTATTGATTCAACATATAGCAAATTTACTGGATTTTTTAAAAATATAAATCTTTTTCTCTAAAATGTGGACCTTGAATTAGGCTTTGTGTATTTGGTATTGTTAGTTATACCAACCACACTCAAGTTCTTGATCTGGTTAACCTGTTTCTCTTTCTGCATTCGGCGATTATTAGCTTAGTCTCAGTGAGATAAACTGCTATACAGGTAAATTTTAATTAAATATTTAATATATAGACTTGGTTAGGTTAGTTATAGGGTTAGGTATAATTCTCTGTTTTAGTTACCATAATTGTGCTTCTAAAGTATTATATTTTCATCATATTTTGGTATATTTGAATATGATAAACATAATTTCACTTCTTGAGTGCGGTTGGGATAACTGACACGTACCGTGGATTTTGTTGAACTTGGCGACAAGACTGAAACTAATTCCCAACCTAGAAATAAATCATACTGAACGCGCCATGCCCTCCCCCCGTAATATGGTGAGGAATGTGCCCTGAGATTATGCTATTGCAAGTAAATGATATTTCTTACCTTTTGTGTCGTGTTGTGATTTCTTTCCCGGCAATAAACTGAACAGCAAAGGCCACTTCATATTCTCTCTGTCCATTCCTATTACTCAAATGCTTCAATATACCTTGATTTGGAAGCTCCATTACCCTCTCCTTATCCACACCTAAATAAAATGTGTTGTTATTTGTGAATCTGAATCACTTTGTCGCTTGCTACAAAATTGTTCCAATACCCGCCAAGCCCCTATTTGTTCTTTTGGCTGCAGCTGGCCAGACAATTTAGACGAAAGATTGTACGACCAACCCTTCCGTAAAACCTTTTATGGTAACAATAAGCAACTTTCATAACTTACAGCCCTTGTCATGGGGTCTCTGGGGGGTTTTGTCCACCCAGAAGGCTACGTTATTAGACTTTTGGAATAATTTTAAACAAAAGGGTTATCTCGATATTTTGTTCCGATGGATTTGGGTCTCTTTACCCAAAATCCATTGGAAAAAAATATTGGGGGGAGAGAGGTTAGACTTCAGAAGACTAGAAGTTTCGATTGGCAATTGAATGCCCCTCTGAAATGTATACAACCAGCCATTAAAACTAAACTAAACTTCAACTCTAACTAAAACTCTAAGCTAAAACTCCTAAATAAAACTAAACTAGAACTATAACTAAAATTCTAAGCTAAGACTCTAAGCTAAAACTCGAAACTCTTAACTATAACTAAACTAGACTTCAACTCTAATTAAAACTCTAAGCTAAGACTCTAGGCTAAAACTCTAAGCTAAAACTCTTAAGTAAAACTATGATAAACAAAAACTCTAACTAAAACTCTAAGCTAAAACTCTAAACTCTTAACTATAACTAAACGAAACTTCAACTCTAGCTAAAATTCTAAGCGAAGACTCTAAGCTACTCTTCACTAAAACTAAACTAGAACTCTAACTAAAACTCTAAACTAAGACTCCAAGCTAAAACTCTTAACTATAACTAAGATAAACTTCAACTCTAATTAAAACTCTAGGCTAAGACTCTAAGCTAAAACTCTAAACTCTTAACTATAACTAAAGTAAACTTCAACTCTAACTAAAACTCTAAGCTAAGACTCTAGGCTAAAACTCTAAGCAAAAACTCTTAACTAAAACTAAACTAGAACTCTAACTAAAACTCTAAACTAAGACTCTAAGCTAAAACTCTAAACTCTTAACTATAACTGAACTAAATTTCAACTCTAACTAAAACTCTAAGCTAAGACTCTAGGCTAAAACTCTAAGCTAAAACTCTTAACTAAAACTAAACTAGAACTCTAACTAAAACTCTAAGCTAAGACTCTAAGCTAAAACTCGTAACTACTATAACTAAACTAAACTTCAACTTTAACTAAAACTCTCAGCTAAGACTCTGGGCTAAAACTCTAAGCTAAAACTCTTATCTAAAAATAAACTAAACTAGAACTCTAACTAAAACTCTAAACTCTTAACTATAACTAAACTTCAACTCTAACTAAAACTCTATGCTAAGACTCTAGGCTAAAACTAAAACTCTTAACTAAAACTAAACTAAACTAGAACTCTTGCTAAAACTCTAAGATAAGACTAAACTCTTAACTATAACTAAACTAAACTTCAACTCAAACTAAAACTCTATGCTAAGACTCTAGGCTAAAACTCTTAACTAAAATTAAACTAGAACTCTAACTTAAACTCTAAGCTAAGACTCTAAGCTAAGACTAAGCTAAAACTCTAAACTCTTAACTATAACTGAACTAAACTTCAACTCTAACTAAAACTCTAAGCTAAGGCTCTAGGCTAGAACTCAAAGCTGAAACTCTGACCTAAAACTAAACTAAACTTGAACTCTAAATAAAACTCTAAACTATAACTAAACTTAAACTCTAACTAAAACACTAAGCTAAGACTCTGGGCTAAAACTCTTCACTATAACTAAAATAAACTTCAACTCTAACTAAACTCTAAGCTAATACTCTAGGCTAAAACTCTAAGCTAAAATTCTTAACTAAAACTAAAATAAACTAGAACTGTAACAAAAACTCTAAGCTAAGACTCTAAGCTAGAACTCTAAACTCTTAACTATAACTAAACTAAACTTCAACTCTAACTAAAAATCTAAGCTAAGACTCTAGGCTAAAACTCTAAGCTAAAACTCTTAACTAAAACTAAACTAAACTAGAACTCTAACTAAAACTCTAAGCTAAGACTAAGCTAAAACTCTAAACTTTTAACTATAACTAAACTAAACGTCACCTCTAACTAAAACTCTAAGCTAAGACTCTAGGCTAAAACTCTAAGCTAAAACTCTTAACTAAAAATAAAATAAACTAGAACTCTTAACTAAAACTAAACCAAACTAGAACTCTAACTAAAACTCTAAGCTAAAACTCTAAACTTATAACTATAACTAAACTTCAACTTTAACTAAAACTCTAAGCTAAGACTCTGGGCTAAAAGTCTAAGCTAAAACTCTTATCTAAAAATAAACTAAACTAGAACTCTAACTAAAACTTTAAACTCTTAACTATAACTAAACTTACACTCTAACTAAAACTCTATGCTAAGACTAGGCTAAAACTAAAACTCTTAACTAAAACTAAACTAAACTAGAACTCTAGCTAAAACTCTAAGATAAGACTAAACTCTTAACTATAACTAAACTAAACTTCAACTCTAACTAAAACTCTATGCTAAGACTCTAGGCTAAAACTCTTAACTAAAATTAAACTAGAACTCTAACTATAACTCTAAGCTAAGACTAAGCTAAAACTCTAAACTTTTAACTATAACTAAACTAAACTTCAACTCTAACTAAAACTCTAAGCTAAGACTCTAGGCTAAAACTCAAAGCTGAAACTCTGACCTAAAACTAAACTAAACCTGAACTCTAACTAAAAATCTAAACTGTAACTAAACTTAAACTCTAACTAAAACACTAAGCTAAGACTCTAGGCTAAAACTCTAAGCTAAAACTCTTAACTAAAACTAAACTAAACTAGAACTCTAACTAAAACTCTAAGCTAAGACTCTAAGCTAAAACTCTAAACTCTTGACTATAACTAAACTAAACTTAAACTCTAAGCTAAGACTCTAGGCTAAAACTCTAAGCTAAAAGTCTTAACTAAAACTAAAATAAACTAGAACTGTAACAAAAACTCTAAGCTAAGACTCTAAGCTAAAACTCTAAACTCTTAACTATAACTAAACTAAACTTCAACTCTAACTAAACTCTAAGCTAATACTCTAGGCTAATACTCTAAGCTAAAATTCTTAACTAAAACTAAAATAAACTAGAACTGTAACTAAAACTCTAAGCTAAGACTCTAAGCTAGAACTCTAAACTCTTAACTATAACTAAACTAAACTTCAACTCTAACTAAAAATCTAAGCTAAGACTCTAGGCTAAAACTCTAAGCTAAAACTCTTAACTAAAACTAAACTAAACTAGAACTCTAACTAAAACTCTAAGCTAAGACTAAGCTAAAACTCTAAACTTTTAACTATAACTAAACTAAACGTCAACTTTAAATAAAACTCTAAGCTAAGACGTTAGGCTAAAACTCTAAGCTAAAACTCTTAACTAAAACTAAAATAAACTAGAACTCTTAACTAAAACTAAACCAAACTAGAACTCTAACTAAATCTCTAAGCTAAAACTCTAAACTTATAACTATAACTAAACTTCAACTCTAACTAAAACTCTAAGCTAAGACTCTAGGCTAAAACTCTAAGCTAAAACTCTTAACTAAAACTAAAATAAACTAGAAATCTAGGCTAAGCCTCTAAGCTAAAACTCTAAACTATAACTAAACTTAACATCAACTCTAACTACAACTCTAAGCTAAAACTCTTACCTAAAACTATAATAAACTAGAACTCTAACAAAAACTCTATACTATAACTAAACTAAACTTAAACTCTAACTAAAACTCTAAGCTAAGACTCTAGGCGAAAACTCAACTAAAACTAAACTAGAACTCTAACTAAAACACCAAGCTAAGACTCTAAGCTAAAGCTCTAAACTCTTAACTATAACTAAACTAAACTTAAACTCTAAGCTAAGACTCTAGGCTAAAACTCTAAGCTAAAACTCTTAACTAAAACTAAAATAAACTAGAACTCTAAGCTAAAACACTAAGCTAAAACTCTTAACTATAACTAAACTAAACTTTAACTCTAACTAAACTCTAACCTAATACTCTAGACTAAAACTCTAAGCTAAAACTCTTAACTAAAACTAGACTAAACTAGAACTCTAATTAAAACTCTAAGCTAAGACTCTAAGTTAGAACTCTAAACCCTTAACTATAACTAAACTAAACTTCAAATAACTAAAACTCTAAGCTAAGTCTCTAGGCTAAAATTCTAAGCTAAAACTCTTAACTAAACTAAACTAGAACTTTAACTAAAACTTTAAGCTAAAACTCTAAACTTTTAACCATAACTAAACTAAACTTCAACTCTAACTAAAACTCTAAGCCAAGACTCTAGGCTAAAACTCTAAGCTAAAACTCTTAACTAAAACTAATCTAAACTAGAACTCTAACTAAAACTCTAAGCTAAGACTCTAAGCTAAAATTCTAAGCTAAGACTCTAAGCTAAAATTCTAAACTCTTAACTATAACTAAACTAAACTTGAACTCTAAGCTAAGACTCTAAGCTAAAACTTATAACTAAAACTAAAATAAACTAGAACTCTAACTAAAACTCTAAGCTAAAACTCTAAACTATAAACTAAACTAAACTTCCACTCTAACTAAAACTCTTAGTTAAGACTTAGCTAAAACTCTAAACTCTTAACTATAACTAAACTAAACTTCAACTCTAACTAAAAATCTAAGCTAAGACTCTAGGCTAAAACTTTAAGCTAAAACTCTTAACTAAAACTAAACTAAACTAGAACTCTAACTAAAACTCTCAGCTAAAACTCTAAACTCTTAAATATAACTAAACTAAACTTCAACTCTAACTAAAACTCTAAGCTAAGACTCTAGGCTAAAATTCTAAGCTAAAACACTTAACTAAAACTAAACTAAACTAGAACTCTAACTGAAACTCTCAGCTAAGACTCTAAGCTAATACTCTAAACTCTTAACTATAACTAAACTAAACTTCAACTCTAACTGAAACTCTAAGCTAAGACTCTAAGCTAAAACTCTTAACTAACACTAAACTAAACTAAAACTCTAAGCTAAGACTCTAACCTAAATCTCTAAACTCTTAACTATAACTAAAATAAACTTTAACTCTAACTAAAACTTTAAGCTAAGACTCTAGGTTAAAACTCTTAACTAAAACTCTAAACTTATAACTATAACTAAACTTCAACTCTAACTAAAACTCTAAGCAAAGACTCTAGGCTAAAACTCTAAGCTAAAACTCTTAACTAAAACTAAACTAAACTAGAACTCTAACTAAAACTCTAAGCTAAGACTAAGCTAAAACTCTAAACTTTTAACTATAACTAAACTAAACGTCAACTCTAACTAAAACTCTAAGCTAAGACTCTAGGCTAAAACTCTAAGCTAAAACTCTTAACTAAAACTAAAATAAACTAGAACTTTTAACTAAAACTAAACCAAACTAGAACTCCAACTAAAACTCTAACTAAAACTCAAAGCTAAAACTCTAAACTTATAACTATAACTAAACTTCAACTCTAACTAAAACTCTAAGCAAAGACTCTAGGCTAAAACTCTAAGCTAAAACTCTTAACTAAAACTAAAATAAACTGGAAATCTAGGCTAAGCCTCTAAGCTAAAACTCTAAACTATAACTAAACTAAACATCAACTCTAACTACAACTCTAAGCTAAGACTCTAAACTAAAACTCTTACCTAAAACTATAATAAACTAGAACTCTAACTAAAACTCTATACTATAACTAAACTAAACTTAAACTCTAACTAAAACTCTAAGCTAAGACTCTAGGCTAAAACTCAACTAAAACTAAACTAAAACTCTAACTAAAACACCAAGCTAAGACTCTAAGCTAAAACTCTAAACTCTTAACTCTAAACTCTATAACTAAACTAAACTTAAACTCTAAGCTAAGACTCTAGGCTAAAACTCTTAGCTAAAACTCTTAACTAAAACTAAACTAGAACTCTAACTAAAACACTAAGCTAAGACTCTAAGCTAAACTTTTAACTATAACTAAACTAAACTTTAAATCTAACTAAAGTCTAACCTAATACTCTAGACTAAAACTCTAAGCTAAAACTCTTAACTAAAACTAAACTAAACTAGAACTCTAATTAAAACTCTAAGCTAAGACTTTAAGCTAGAACTCTAAACCCTTAACTATAACTAAACTAAACTTCAAATCTAACTAAAACTCTAAGCTAAGTTTCTAGGCTAAAACTCTAAGCTAAAACTCTTAACTAAAACTAAACTAAACTAGAACTCTAACTAAAACTCTAAGCTAAGACTCTAAGCTAAAACTCTAAGCTAAAATTCTAAACTTTTAACCATAACTGAACTAAACTTCAACTCTAACTAAGACTCTAGGCTAAAACTCTAAGCTAAAACTCTTAACTAAAACTAATCTAAACTAGAACTCTAACTAAAACTCTAAGCTAAGACTCTAAGCTAAAATTCTAAGCTAAGACTCTAAGCTAAAACTCTAAACTCTTAACTATAACTAAACTAAACTTCAACTCTAAGCTAAGACTCTAAGCTAAAACTTATAACTAAAACTAAACTAAACTAGAACTCTAACTAAAACTCTAAGCTAAAACTCTATACTCTAAACTAAACTAAACTTCCACTCTAACTAAAACTCTTAGTTAAGACTTTTAGCTAAAACTCTAAACTCTTAACTATAACTAAACTAAACTTCAACTCTAACTAAAAATCTAAGCTAAGACTCTAGGCTAAAACTTTAAGCTAAAACTCTTAACTAAAACTAAACTAAACTAGAACTCTAACTAAAACTATATGCTAAAACTCTAAACTCTTAACTATAACTAAACTAAACTTCAACTCTAACTAAAACTCTAAGCTAAGACTCTAAGCTAAAATTCTAAGCTAAGACTCTAAGCTAAAACTAAACTAAACTAGAACTCTGACTGAAACTCTCAGCTAAGACTCTAAGATAATACTCTAAACTCTTAACTATAACTAAACTAAACTTCAACTCTAACTGAAACTCTAAGCTAAGACTCTAAGCTAAAACTCTTAACTAACACTAAGCTAAACTAAAACTCTAACTAAAACTAAGCTAAGACTCTAACCTAAATCTCTAAACTCTTAACTATAACTAAACTAAACTTCAACTCTAACTAAAACTCTAAGCTAAGACTCTAGGCTAAAACTCTAAGCTAAAACTCTTAACTAAAACTAAACTAGGACTCTAACTAAAACTCTAAGTTAAGATTCTAAGCTAAAACTCTAAACTCTTAACTATAACATAATTAAACTTCAACTCTAACTAAAACTCTAAGCTAAAACTCTTAACTATAACGAAACTAAACTTCAACTCTAGCTTAGGCTCTAGGCTAAAACTCTAAGACAATGGGTTAAAGAAAAAACCGGAAAAAAGTTGGATAATTTCTAAGTCTAAAAGAAATTCAGTCCGAAAAAAGCTTAAAAAATTCAAAAAAATGGGGGGGGGATGGGGGCCAAAAAAGTTGGGGGCCCCTTGGGGGTTGCGATAGGGGACCTTACAATACTGTTCAAATGAAACTTGTGTATTATAAGGACCACAGACTTTCACCCCAAATCATCTTCTAAAATGTCTCCAGCTTTTTTGCCCAAATAAAAAACAATATGTATCTCTTAATAGGAGTTAGCATTCCCTCTGATGGTTTACCATTTTCATTTCTACTTTCAAATTTATCTTGTCTCATGGAGAATTTGTCTCAATCAGTTATCTTGTCTCTTCTGTATTTTCAACTCTAATAAGAATATTCCATTGTTGAAATTTCTTATCTAATGATGTCACATTGTTATCACAGTATTCCATCTGGTAAATTCTGATGTAAGAGAAATCCATTGACCTAGAGAGAGACACGTGATCTTGTCCCGTTAGACTCAATCAATACACTTAGAAACATCCCTGATTAACCTTGAAAATGTGTCATTGACCCGTTAGAGGAGATAAATTCTTTTGTTAACCGAATCATGTAGGGTCAGTATTCATCCCTTCCCCTAGGTGAAGCCATATGCATTCCCCTCTGTATCTTAACCATCAAACAGAACGAAACCAGGAAAAACATCAAAGTGAGAAAAACCATGTTTTTTCATCCACAGTGAGAAAAACCATAAAAGCATGCATAAATTATGTTCATCTACAGTGAGAAAAACCATAAAAACATGCATAAATTATGTACTGTCAGTATTCATCTCTTTCCCTAAGTGAACCCATATACATTCCCCTCTGTATCTTAACCATCAAACAGAACAAATCCATGAAAAAACATCCTCAGTGAGAAAAACCATAAAAACATGTATGAATTATAGATGGCAGCAGCTGTGTTCATTCAGTAGTCGATAGGGCCTCCCTACTGTCAAACCCCTAAATTAAGGGCCTAAAAATCTTTTTGTATAAACAATTTGTTTAGAATGAAGTGTTTCTTATGGCAGATATGAAGATTTTTAGCAGTCTTTAGACACATAAATTAAGGGCCTATAAATCTTTTTGTGCTTACAATTTGTTTAGAATTAAGTGTTTATTATGGCCTTCATAAAGATTTTTTATTATTAGCCATTGCGAGATAGTCCAACCCCTAAATTAAGGACTTAAATCTTCTTACACCAGCAATTTGTTTAGAATAAAGTGTTTTTAATGGTAGATATAAAGATTTTTAGTAGTTATTAACCATTATGATATAGTCAATCCCCTAAATTAAGGGCCTAAAAATTTTGTTTTGTACAAACAATTTGTTTAGAATGAAGTGTTTCTTATGGCAGATATGAAGATTTTTAGCAGTCTTCAGACACCTGAATTAAGGGCATATACATCTTTTTGTACCTACAATTTGTTTAGAATAAAATGTTTTTATGGTAGATACAAAGATTTTTTATTATTAGCCATTACGAGAGAGCCAGACCCATAAATTAAGGGCTTGTGAATTATTATTTACCTACAATTTGTTTAGAATGAAGTGTTTTTCATGGCAGATATAAAGATTTTTAGCAGTTCTTAACCATTACGAGATAGTCAGACCCCTAAATTAAGGGCCTATAAATCTTTTTGCACCTACAATTCGTTTAGAATGAAGTACTTTTATGGTAGATATAAAGATTTTTAGCAGTCCGTAGTCATTACGGGATAGTCAGACCGCTAAATTAAGGGCATATAAATGTTACTGTACATAGAATTTGTTTAGAATAATGTGTTTTTTATGGTAGATATAAAAATTTTTAATAGTTATTAGCCATTACGATATTGTCAGACACCTAAATTAAGGGCCTATAAATCTTTTTGTAACTACAGTTTGTTTAGAATTAAGTGTTTATTGTGGCAGGCATAAAGATTTTTTGTTATTAGCCATTCCGAGATAGTCAAACCCCTAAATTAAGGGCATATGTGGTAAAGCTTTCTAATTTAGTTAATTATTAATTGAGTAAAAATATATTAAAACGCAAAAACAAAGTTTCAAAATACCACTTTTTAAGATAAAGATACAAATTGTGGAATATGTGGGCTTGGAGGGAACTTGCTCAATAACCAATTTCCTGGCTAAATGCGTCAATGTACCGGAAGGACGTGGTTAGGTTTTTCGTATATATACCCCGATATTTGAGACTGGAGAAAGACCTTTTGACTTGCCGGGTGAACCTCTGCCCGTTTATTTTCTCATTAGAAATACCTTGGGATTTTGTCGGATCATTGTAAGTGCCTGTATTTTATTATATATTATTGTAGTTTTTGAGACTTGTGGTCTACTTGGGACAGCCAGTCCCAGTAGAAAGAATATATCCGATTATATGATATGTTAAATGAATAAAAGTATTGTATTCTAGACAACCTCTGTACGATCTACCTTTAGCTTCTCGAACATACCCAGTCGGTACGCCTCATTAGTTCGGTCACAGCCTAAGGCACGCTACCAAAGTTAAATTACCTTAGGGCCAGAGTTTATCTCCCCTATAAAGGGAGAATAATGGCATCTACAACTAAAACACCCAAATACCACAAATAACACTTCATAACAACTGGTGGTCGCTGGAAAAACTGGGTCGAGAAGGCTATATAAAAATAGTAGATTAAAAAAATGGCATTACCAGAGGAAAAAATGACTTCCCTATCAATAGTACTTGAAATTGCAAAAATTATACCAGAATACGCGGGAAATTCAGATGTAGATGAGTTTATCGAAAAATTAAAAATTTTTGACGAACTAACTGAATTGTTTGAGGATAAGGTCAAAGAGCAATGCGTTGCAGCCAGATTAAAGGGAAGCGCCCTTAAACATTTTGAGGCAATTAAGGAAGAAGAGCCCAAGGACATCAGTACTCTAATTGAATCTTTTAAAACAAGATTCATAGAGACAAGCATCTCCGAGAGGCTAAGAACAGAGGTAGTCACATTCGATACCTCAACTAGTATCAGGGAATATGCAGACAAAATTTGTAGATCAGTGTGTTTATAATTAGAGAAAGGAGGAAATGACGAGACAGTACAAAAAGTACAACTACATACTTTTACCCAAGGGTTACTGAAAAAGTTATTAAGACTAATATTATCGCGGAAACCTGAAAATTTAGAGCAGGCTATAATACTATTCGAAACAGAGGTAAAAATTGACGAAGCCATGAAAAAGTTTGACCAGATGTCAATAAATAACACGGGAGCCCAAGAAAGTATAAAATATGAAAGGGGACAAAAAAGGGTAAGCTTTGAGGAGCCGAATCGTGAACCAAAAAGGCGCGACGGAGGCCGAGGGTCGCCGTCTAGGGAAATAGCTGACAGTTTCCACGACCTTGAGAGATTAGCAGCTAATAACTATAGAAAATATGGGCACCCTCCCCCACCAAAGACAGATAGTTGGGGAACCAACAAGGATAGATAAAAAATATTTAGAAATAACCAGGAAACAAACAAACAATTTAAGAGAAAATTTTATTGCTATTATTGTAGCAAACCAAACCACTATGCAGCAGATTGCTGGCATAGAATACGCAGCAGACGCACAAGACAAGACACCAATTCAGAACGCAGGGGGACAGAAATTTAGGAAGGCAGGGAACAAATAATACTTGGCAAACACCTAATAATATTCCTGAATTTAGGCCTAGGAGGCAAAGGGTTAACAATACCCAGGGTCAAAGTAACAGCGCTGAAGAAAACTGGGATAGTCCCAGAAATTTTTGGCCAAACCGTGGGCATTTAAACGGAGAAACCAGCCTGTAAGGGTCGACAGAGCTGTTTCCTTACAAAGACCCCTATATAGTTTAGAATGTTGTGATACAAATGCAAATAATAATAATCTACCGATTCTGCGTTCTTTTAAAATTGAGTGTTTTCAAAATTTACCATGTTTACTAGATACAGGCGCATCTAAATCATTAATTCGAGAGGAAGTTTTTAATAGGTTTCCTCCTAGTGTCAAAAATCGAGTAAGCAGATGCCAAAATACCCTAACATCAGTGACAGGGCACAAGCTGACAATTTTGGGAGAATGTCCACTAACATTTAGTGCAGGGGATAAAGAAATAACAGTAACAGTAATAATATGCAAGCAGCTACCATTTCCTTGTATTCTAGGCGTAGATGTTATCAGAAAATATGGGATTGTATGGGAACCCATATCCAATACAATCACAATAAACCAGGCAAATGAAAATAATAGGCACATTTGCGTAACAACAAATAACGAAACTGAAGATTCGAAGTGCAACCTAAAAATAAGCGGAAAAATCACAATAGAAGGGGGAACGACAGCTCAAGTTCCAGATACATTAAATTAAAAAGAAGGAAAGGTTAAAACAATGGATGCCGTGATAGAAGGACACACCATAAAAGAATATCCAATGATTTTCGTGGAAAATCAGGTTATAAAAATTGAAAATGGTATAACATACTTAAAACTATCAAATCTAAGTAATAATAAAATAAAACTGAACCAGGTAGAACTTGGATCAGTAAAAAAGATTTCAAATTCAGAAATAAAATCTATAAACAGTCCAGAATTAAGCGTAAACTCCACTAGCCACGAACATTTATCCTCATTAAAACCGCAACCACAAGAAGAGTATGGAATGGCGAAAACAGATTTTTTGCAACAATTTGATTTAGAACATTTACCGGAAAGCGTAAAAACTAGGGTGGAACATATTCTTTGGGATTTTAAATGGACTTTTGCAAGACACAAAGCGGATTACGGATTAACTCACTTAATCACGCACAAGATATCAACAGAGGGCCCTCCAATAAAAAAGTCACCGTATAAAACACCTTATCATTTAAAGCCAGGGCTAGAAAGCCAAATAAAAGAAATGGAAGATCAGGGAATAATTAAAGAAAGCATTAGTGATTGGTGCTTTCCATTAGTAATAGTCAGAAAAAAGATAATACCTGGAGATTATGTATAGACTTTAGATCACTGAATGCCGTCACGACTAAAGACGTGATGAAATTACCAAGAATTGATACGATTTTAGATTCGTTAGGGGATTCAAAATATCACACTAGTTTTGATTTAATAGCAGGATATTGGCAAATCGTTTTAGATGCAGAAACAAAGCATAAGGCTACAGTAATATTAGACGGTGGGAGAACGTACACATTTGAACGTATGCCATTTGGCTTATCATTTAGTCCAAATTGTTTTAGTCGCCTAATGAATTTGGTGTTAAAAGATAACGAACCAGGAAGGAAAAAAGATACCTTGGCTTATTTAGACGATGTAATTCTGTTTAATGAAAACTTAGAAGACCACTTGGTCGGACTTAGAAAAATACTGGAAGTTTGAAAAAGCAGGCTTAAAATTAAAACCAGAAAAGTTAAAAATAGTAGTACCAAAATTAGTATTTCTTGGATACCTGATAAACCAAGGTACTATTTCACCAAATCCAGAAAAATTTACAGTCATAGAAAATTTACAGCCTCCTAAAGATCAAAAAAGCTGCAGATCAGTTTGTGGTTTGTTAAGCTATTTCAGACGATATATCAAAAATTATGCCACAATTGCACAACCTTTGACGAACCTTTTGAAGAAATCAGGTAAAATCGAATGTCCAGCGGAAGCAAAACAAGCACTAAATTAAATAAAAAGGCAATTATTACTGGCACCAATACTAAACCTACCAGATTTGTCACAAGACTTCTGTTTGCAAACAGATGCTTCGGGGTAAGGTATCGGGGCCATATTATTAAACATAAATTCTGAAGGAGTAGAATCGATAGTCCAATACGCGAGCAGGTCTCTGTCGGAGGCAGAAAAAAATACTCGACAGTTGAAAGGGAGTGTTTAGCAGTTGTAGTATTTACAGAATATTTTCGACAATTTTTACTTGGAAAAAAAAAATTATTTTACGCTTAGACCAAAAATCATTAGTTTGGCTACTACGATGCAAAATACTTCAGCCCGGCTGACACGGTGGATACTACGTCTGCAAGCATATTCATATACCCCAATATGTTACCAGATATTTTACCAATATTGGCCGTACAAATATTTTACCAGACTATTTGTCACGAAATCCAGATAAGGAAGAAAATGTGATAGCAAACATCCAGAACGAACTGGAAGGGGTAGAAATACTGTCTAATGAAAATATTTCGAAGCATCAAGATAAAGATGATTTTTGTTTAGCAATGAAATCCTTTTTATCAAAAGGAACGGAACTGCCAGAGCACTTTAAACATTTTTTAAAGGACTTAGATAATTTTGATCTGGACGAAAGTAAAAATGTTCTATTAAGATATCATAGACCATCGTAAGAATATAGAAAGAATGACTTAAAAATTATTCCAGTAATTCCAAAATCTCTGGAAGGAGAAGTTTTACAGATGGCTCATGCAACGATTGGCTGTCACATGGGAGAAGCAAAAACTATGGGGAGACTGAAGGGAAATTTTTATTTTCCAAAAATGTACTCAAAAGTAAAAGCTTTTATACAAAGCTGCCAAGAGTGTGCCAAACAAAAGTCGCCACCAAAGACCCCTAGGGTTGAATTAGGTCAATACCCCACCCCTTCAGGGATAGGAGAAATAATGTCAATAGACATTTGGGGATCCGGGGGAAGTTTACCAGTTTCCAGGAAAGGAAACAGGTGCATACTAACCATAGTCGACCATTTTAATTCATATTTATACGCTTTTCCAATTAAAGACGAAAAGACAAAAACCATTGCGAAAGTTTTGGTCAATCGCCTATTTCTGGAACACGGGATTTTCCCAAGAGTTTTACTTAGCGACAATGGGCCATGTTTTAGAGCCAAATTATTAGACGAAATTACAGAATATCTGGGGGTTAGACGATGGTTTACATCGTCTTACATGGCCGCAGCTAATGGGAAGGTTGAACGTAAGTATAGGGAATTAGCTTACATGCTGGGAATACATGCAAGAGAGGAAAATGAAAATTGGGATGAACATTTACCATTTGTAGTCTTTGCAATAAATACGGCTTTTTCACGTACCTTAAAAGAAATGCCATTTTTTTGCAACATATAAGAGATCCCAGAATTTGTTTAGATGAAATACAAAATGACAGAATATATTACAACCTAGACCAATATAAGCAAGAGATGGTGATGTGAATGAAAAAAGCTATGGAACAAGTTAAAGACAATCTGGAAGATGCGAAAACAGAACAAAAAGAAAAATATGACAGAACAAGCAAAAATAAAACGAGTTACTGTTTAGGAGATTTGGTTTATGTTTACAAAACGAATCTGGAAGGAACAAAAAAGTTAAAACCGAAATGGGATGGACCCTACAGGATTATAAAAATTCTACCAAATAACTTAACATATGTTCTAAAGCATCAGTATAAGGAAAAGGAAGAAGTAGTACACCATAATAGAATGAAAAAGGGATATTTTTCAAAACAGTGGAAAACAGAGCCTATACTTTCAGAAGAAGAAATAGAAGATACGATTTCACCAGTATATGTCAGAAGACCATATGAATTTTATGACCTTTTTAACAACCACAACAGTTGGGAGAAGTGGAAGGAATATTTAGCCCAGTCTTGGCTACAAACTTTCCACAACAAACAAGAGAAAAAAGGAAAAGTTCAATGTTCATCGGATACTAGCGATAAAAGCGACAGAGAAGAGCCTCAAACACAACCTACTGGTTTAAGACATAATAAACCAGAGGTTAAATCCAAAGAGGAAGAAAAATTGGAAGAAACCAAAGAATTATCTGATTTTCATACACTAGACTCACCTACAGTCTTAACGCAAAAATGACTTTTGGAACAAACGCCATCTACCAGACGCGAGATAACAGAATGTGACACCGAAAATTCTTCTACAGAAACCGATATAGCTAAACCCTGGCCATCGTCAAGAAAACCTTCTTTGAGAAAAAATTATGGAGAACAGTAAAGAAACCAAAGGGGCAGCAAGAAGTTCCTTTGTCAGCAGCACAAGTCGCTAAAACACTTATGAAAAAGGCCAAACATCAAGAGAAACAAAGATTAAAGATATTTGACGAGGCAACAAAACAGCACTCGGACTCAGAGCCTTGTAAACCACACTCTAGAGACCACGGAAAAACTTGCCAATATTATGAAGAAGAAAAGCAAAAATTTGGGGTCCAGAACTCGGACCAGGAAACGGAGAAAGGCAGAACAAGCGCAGCCCCTAGCAGATTAATATTTGAATAAAACAATTATAAAAAAATATTAAATAAAAATCAAAAGAGTATAAAAGCCACTAAAGAAATATCTATATTTTCTTTTTTAATCGGTATATAAATAACATCAAGTTTTCCTTCAAATATATATCGCCAGTAAAAATTATGACCGTCACATTCTAACGCTAAATTATTAGCTCGGATCTGAAGTGACATCATAGGTTCCCGCAAAATTTTTGTTTCCGATACGAGATAAGACTTCACGAGCGGTGAAATGTCAAGACTTGTCAAAACGAATTAGGCTTCGCTTCAAAAATAAAAAAAGGGAAATAAGTAAGGCCACGTAACTTTTAAAAGGGTGTAGTAAACCTAATTAAATTATACATATTTAGAATCAGTATTAAAAGCCGATTCTTTTGATATGTATATTGAAAAAAAAATTATTTCTTGGGGGGGGGGGGCAATTTAAGAAAAAAAATAAAACACGAAGGAGGGTAGTTTACTGAAATAGGGTCATTGGAAGCTAGCAAATTTGGAGTGAGCTCAATCACTGCTGGTCTCTCGTTGTTAAGTACATGCAATGCATCTACTGACCTTTGACTCTTTGAGGTGACACTTTCAGTCAAATTTGAAAAAAATTGTTTTGGAGAAATTTAAAAATAATTATAATGGGAAAGGCAGCAAGAGTTTACATTAGGTGGCCACTACATGTACAAGCTAGCTGTAATATTGTTATAAATAGTAAAAGATATAATAAATTAAACACTTACCAATAAGGAAGATATGTATAAACAAGAAGCCGTAGATAAAAATGGGTCACAATTTAAAAGTATAGCACAGCGTAAAGCAAAGTTTTTCTCGGGTATAATTAATTTCACATATTAAATAAATTCACAACAAACCATTAACAGAAATAACAGGGCAAGGACATTGCAGGTGAAAAACACCAATGACAGGACCGTTTGCATTTAAAAATGAAACTGCTAGACGTCTTGTCATTGGGGGATCCACCAAACTAATCAAATTGATATTAGAAATATCAGTCAAACTGGAGAAGGGTTGGGCTGAGTGTTAGTGTAAAACCCTTCTTGCTAAAATAAATAGCAAGAGGAAAGGTTTTACACTGGCACTAAACCCATAAGCTCGTAGAACAAGGTAATAGTCAAAATATCACGAAAGGGACAAATTACACTCAATGACTGTATAAAACTAAGGCGCAAATTAAACTGAGAAAAATTCCAGACACGAATAATATAAAAAAAAATTATAGGGAAACCACAAAAGATAACCCCTATCTCTAAGCAACTTTTGGCACGACACAGGCACTAATTTTTGGTAAAAATACAACAGAAATATGTGTCTGCAATGAAAACCACACAATTTTGTGGGAATCAAGGATATCATAAAACGTACATTTTTATGAATAAATGATAATTAGCAATTGCGAGGCAAAACTTAAAAAAAAAGTTCAAAAATCAGCGGAAAAAAATTCATGAATAAATAAATTTATTTATACGTGAATATATAAGATTCTAGGGCATGACGCATGAATTCTCAACACCAATAAGCGACAAAGAGGGTTTAAACAAATTCATTAAAGCCACTAAGCGCCACCCCATGGTGACAGAAGACTTTTCAAAAGAATGTATGTTAACCGTTTTAATACGAATCCTCTCAGAGGTAGGGAAATATCCTAATATCAGCTTTTGCAAAAGCTAAAAAAGGTGGTAAAAAGCAACACAAAAATAACGAAAGAAAACAAAGAATTGTTACAAGTTTTAAAAGAACAAGGAGATTCAAAGAAACTGATAGAGACGTTTTAAAAAAGTGATATAAAATGGATACTCAGGCTTTCGAATCACTCCTGCGAGGTGATACACAGTCTGGACCCGTTAAGGAAAACAGTATATAAAGACAACGGGAAAATAGTAACCAATGAATTGTCAGGGCTACGAACTTATTTTCCAAATTTTCGTTTAGAACCCCTAATATGCTGGAGAGCCCTATAAAGTGTAAGACAGCATATTGCAAAAAAAAGTAGAAAAAAAATTTATAAGAATACGGAGGGACATAGGGTAATAGCAATCTCTTCTTGTAGACAATGTGGAAGTTTTACTGGTGGGCTGTTTTATCGATATTATTCTTGGGAGAAAGTGCTAAGATGACAAAAACAAAATTAGAGGGCGAGAAAGTACAAGTAGTTGACGGAGGAATTATAATGCAAATACGCCAGGTGAAAATTGTAGAAAATTACTGGCAACTCCTATTTGAAATAGATTTAGAACATTTACAAAAAATGCTAGATACCATAAGATTAAAAAAGGACTCTTATCAAAAGATAATCGAAACTTTTTTGTTGAAAACTAGTAACCGAGAAGAAAAATAATTTCGCGAAAAACCAGATATGAAAGAATTGAAAATATATCCCATAGCTTCGAGCAATCGGTGCAAAATTGTACGCAATAAAGAGACAAGTAGAAGCAATAATGCATGTGACGAAACACCGCACAAATGCTAATGTTCAATCACTAATAGAAGAACAAAATAAAACGAATATAGCTTTCGAAGATATACAAAAATATTATTTGGAAATAATACATGCGAATATTCCGGAGGAAGACAAGACAAAAATTTCGAACAAAACATATTTTCATATCGAAAAAGACAAAAAATCGTTATGGCTAGCTCAGAATGAAAAAATCTCCAGTTTAAATTGGACTCTAGGGGAAATTTTTAAAATATTTAATAGAATAGAGGATTTATTGATTAATGGAAGTAATGAAGATAAGCCGTTATATGGAGAATATTTAGCCGCAAGCATGTTAGAGCTAATGACACATCTGCAAATTTTAAGTGATTATACAATAGAAGCTCAGAGACCATTAGGGTTATTACAGTTAGGACAAATTCCGAAACTTCTGTTGCCTCCAAATGAATTAAAAGAGATTTTGCAAAACATACAGTATTTTGTATTAAAGGAAGGGTACTATGAATTACCTTCGGGGTTAGACCCGATAGACCCTTTAAGCTGGTATGCTAAGCTATTAAAAGCGTCTTATTTTATATTAGCGGGAAACCTCCGAATAAACGTGAAAATACCCCTAGTTCAGAAAAATAGTGTATTTACCATGTATTAAACTTTTCCCATGGCAACAGGGGGCCTACAGGGAGTAGTAATCACCATGACATCAACTTCAGCGTACGTACTAGTAGAAAACAACCGAGAAAGAATAATTTCTCTAGAAAAAATTTGGATCATAGACGTTTTAGAAAATGGTATTTTTAAACTAGAACTGACCAAAAAAGGACTAAAAAGAACACGAAATGGAAATAGTTTAAATTGCTGGGAAAACATAATTTTAGAAAATCGACAAGGCATTCAAAAAACATGCCATTGGGAAGTTTCTAAACCTTCAGCAACAACTGAAGGAATTATAAAAGTAAGCGCATCAGAAGTATTGGTGTCAAATAATGTTACGCTAGATGGAACTTGTGTTCAAGACAGAGAAATACCAAATTTTCCACTAATTATATCGACAATGTCAGAATGTAATCTATAGCACAAAGATACAAATTTCATACTTAAAAGAGAAAATAAACCAAGATCAGAAGAAAACACTAATAAATTAACTCCATTAAAAATTAAAACAATTTTACCAGGCAAATTAGAAATTTTTTTCAAACAAGGTAGTAAACGTCTAGTAGAAATTTGGAAAAAGAATTTTAAAGAACCTATTAGTTGGGCCCAAATGCTGAAAGATATAGAACAAGAGCAAGAAATAGCCCTTAGTCAAACAGAAGTTACATTGAGAGTAATAAGGGAAGAAAGCATTCAATTTAATGAATTATTTTTAGTAGGGTGCATAATGGGCACAGTATGTGTAAGTCTATTTACACTTATAACAGTTTGGATTATTTATCAAAAGAGTAAAATACAAAATGTCAGAAAGGAAGTAACCGAATTACAAGAATTAACGATAACGCCAAGGCAATTGCAAATGATCCAAGAATAATAATAATAATAATAATAATCTGTATTTAAAAGCCAATTAAAGCCATATACAAAAAGACAAATACTAAAGAAAAATTACACTTCATTTGAATATGCAGAATACGCAGGAATTACGCGTTAATTTTCAACACGTTCAATTTTTTTTTGTTTTTAGTGTATATATGATTGATATATGGAATATTTATTACAGATGAGAAATTGGACAATAATTTGCGTTTTTATGCTTCTCCAGCTTATTGCGGCCGAATTTAGGGTTATAAAAGGAGTATCGTTTCGCAGAATGAATACAGTGAAACCCCTGGAAGGCTACTGGCAAATCGCGATTAGGTTTGATGCTTCAGCCTTACATACCCTCCAGAGCCAAGTAACGATACTTGCAAATAATCTGGAAATGACAAGAGGAGAATTAGTAAAAACTTTTAACCCGCCTCCTTTCACACCCCCGCAGGTAATAGAAAAAGAAACAAAAGTATCATTATTTCAAACGCAGGCAACTTTGTTGTTCAAAGTACTGAACAACCAAATCAATGGGGTTTTAGAAGATATAAAAAGAATGATAATTACGCTCCAAAAACAAAAACAAAACAAAAACGAACCAGACAATACATTGGCCAGAAAGAAAAGAAGCTTAATCGGTATTGTAGGGGAAATCTCAGAATATATATTCGGTACGGTATCTGAGACTACGTGGAAGGAAGCAGAAAACGAATAGGGAAAGTCGAAGTAACAAATCAAAATCTTCTACACTTCGTAGACAAACAACTAACAATCTTAAAACACCACGAAACAAGGATATCCAAAATCGAAGAAAAATTTAATCAAACAATCAATACGCTTTCCATTTTTAAAAAGGAGATGACCAATGCAGTATTCATAACTCTAAAACGAATAATAGGAAACCAAAGTGAAATAATAGAAGATATAAATCTTCAGATGGCTCTACAGTTATTATCTAGTGCCATCATGGAAATATCTCATGAATTTAATCAATTGGAGTTAGAGTTTCTAACCCTTTTGACAAAAAATTTACCAGCACGACTCCTAAACCCGGGCGAATTAATAAAAGTACTTAAAACCATAGAAAGTCATTTACCTTATCAATTGAGATTAGGACTAGAACCAAATTTCGAGAATATTCTATATTTTTATAGCATGGCGGAAAACTATTTGCAAATTAAGGAAGGGGAGTTATGGATATTTTTAAAGGTACCCCTAGTTAAAAATGAAGAATACGCACTGTTCCAAATAGATACTTTCCCTACAAGGTTGACGAACGCCACAAGCTGGATTAAGATAAATAATTTGCCCCCATATATAGCCATTTCCAACTTAAAATATAGGATACCAGAGCAACAGGAAACAATCAAATGTCAAAACGATAAACTTCCCTTTTGCAACTTAGGAACTATATCGCATCTACGCGCAAGAAAAATCTGTGCAATTAAACTTTGGGAGGAGATGGATCACTCAAATCCCCTACCAAAAGAATGTGATGTTGATATAGTAAGCGCAATTATTCTGGAACTATGGAAAAAAATTAGTGAAAATGATTTCATATTCAGCGTTCCACAACCCTATATGGCACAGTTGAGATGCAAAAATTCTTCTGGGTTGAAGAATACAAGAGATATACAAATAGAAGGGATGGGGTTGGTTAATATTCCCCCATCCTGTCGTTTAACGACAAGAGAGACAATTATATCATCTCCAATGGTGGAAATTACGGAGATAAATATGGACAAATGGGATGTAAAACCGATACCTAACATAAATCTTTTTAAAGCAACAAATGGGGAACAAGATAATGAAAAAATTAAGAAAGTACAAAAGATGTTAAAGAAATTAAATGATATCTCCATACCGGAAAAAATAAAAGGAGAAACACCCAGATTTCTGACAACCCTGGAAAATCTAAATAAAACTCTGGACATAAATTATCCCATTTTCCAAACAGAAATAGAAAGAACCACTTACTATAAAGGCTTATTAGCCTATACTTGGGGATATTTCATAATTACTATCGTGGTTCTGGGATTGTTTATATGGGGACTTAAATTTTGGTATAATATGAAACATCAAACCCTGGGGAGGGGGGAGGATATAAGGAATCCTGTCTGCGCAAAACCATAATCTATCGTTTAAAAAAAAAAAAAAAAAAAAAAAAAAAAAAAAAAAAAAAAAAAAAAAAGCTTATCTACAACCGCAGACAATTCGATTGTCACTGATTTCATGAACATGGAAGTAAAAGAGAAATGTATGATTGTTTTGAAGCGATCTTATTACTGTGTCAGCAGTAATACTTGTTACTAATGTAAATAAATTCGCAATTCGAGTGTTTACGGATGAAAAAAAGAGTTATACCACTTTTTAAGTTGCTTTGCGAAAAATCGACGTTAAAAAAAAATGCTTGATGCTTTAAAGTATTTTTGTTACTTAACATAATTGTGTAAGTTATTACACAATGCTTATTTTTATATACGCTGTTTTAATTTACTTTAAATTTTAACTAGTGATGTAATGTTATATGTAAATGTTTGACCTCGATTCAAAGCATTAATAATTTTTTTTATTGTAAAATAATCTGTTTAGTATTAAGTTTGAAAGAATAATCCAGCAAGGAACATAATGTTTCGATTTAAGCGGGATATTATTTTTGGAGTGATTAAAAAAGTGGAGAAAGTAATTAAAAGTAATTAACTTTCGAATGCATTGATATATACGAAAATTGAGTGTTTCATTCTACTAAATATGTAAAAATATATGCCTTATATGTATAGTAATGTGGATATTTATTTTAGATACAGCATTAGCTATTATTTTGTTTTTGGAGATCAAATTTTTCGTAGCATCTATTCGGATCCATTTCTCCTTCAATCATATTTTGACACATTTTTGGGCAATAACAAATTTTGAAGACACTTCAAATATATCCTGATACTATCATCTCATACTCGATCAACTGATATTTTGGAAACTATAGAAGTAATACAGACTTTACTACAAGTTCGTCAAAAAGTGAGATAAAATCAGAACTCAATTTAAGCCTAGAAAATGTGCTACATAGCCCAATGGCTTATGTTATTGAAATATGTGAAAATGCTTTGTGCTGGAAAAATATGTGAAAATTTAAAAATCAAAATGTTATGTGTAATATACCAAGGCATTTCTAAAACGAAAAATAAACGGTATATCAACCACATCACACAGATAAATTAAATTATTAAGGGGAATTAAATTTAAACTCAAATAATTCATAAACTCGTCTAATATAACTTGAAATCTAACTTTAGCAAAACCATTAATTTTATGTTTAAGCCACTTGGGGTCAAGTTAAAACAGAAGGTGCATATGAAGAGGGTAAAAGAGTAATTGTCAGTCCTAGAGACAGAGAAAAAGAGAAACAAGGATGAATTTCAAATTGAAATCCTTCGACAGAAAAGAACATGGCCTATATTGGACCAGAAACATGACCCTAAGGAAACCCATTGAGGATATATGCACATAATGACCCAAAGATTGCAGCATAATAGCTGTAAACAAAATTAAGTTGTTTTAAAAGTAAAATATTGAGAATTGGGACAATTCTTCTTTAAATGTGGAGTATTGTGGTAAAGCTTTCTAATTTAGTTAATTATTAATTGAGTAAAAATATATTAAGACGCAAAAACAAAGTTTCAAAATACCACTTTTTAAGATAAAGATACAAATTGTGGAATGTGTGGGCTTGGAGGGAACTTGCTCAATAACCAATTTCCTGGCTAAATGCGTCAATGTACCGGAAGGACGTGGTTAGGTTTTTCGTATATATACCCCGATTTTTGAGACTGGAGGAAGACCTTTTGACTTGCCGGGTGAACCTCTGCCCGTTTATTTTCTCATTAGAAATACCTTGGGATTTTGTTGGATCATTGTAAGTGTCTGTATCTTATTATATATTATTGTAGTTTTTGAGACTTGTGGTCTACTTGGGACAGCCAGTCCCAGTAGAAAGAATATATCCGATTATATGATATGTTAAATGAATAAAAGTATTGTATTCTAGACAACCTCTCTACGATCTACCTTTAGCTTCTCGAACATACCCAGTCGGTACGCCTCATTAGTTCGGTCACAGCCTAAGGCACGCTACCAAAGTTAAATTACCTTAGGGCCAGAGTTTATCTCCCCTATAAAGGGAGAATAAAGGCATCTACAACTAAAACACCCAAATACCACAAATAACACTTCATAACACATAAATCTTCTTACACCAGCAGTTTGTTTAGAATAAAGATTTTTTATCGTAGATATTAAGATTTTTAGTAGTTATTAACCATTACGATATAGTGAAACCCCTAAATTAAGGGCCTAAAAATCTTTTTGTACAAGCAATTTGTTTAGAATGAAGTGTTTCTATGGCAGATATAAAGATTTTATAGGCCCTTAACAAAAGATTTATAGGCCCTTAACGAAAAGATTTATAGGCCCTTAATTTAGGGGTCTGACTATCTCGTAATGGCTAAAGACTGCTAAAAATCTTTATTTCAACCATAAAAAACACCTCATTCTAAACAAATCGTAGGTACAAAAAGATTTATAGACCCTTAATTTAGGAGTCTGGCTATCTCGTAATTGGCTAAGAACTGCTAAAAATCTTAATAGCTGCCATAAAAAACACTTCATTCTAAACAATTGTTTGTACAAAAGATTTATAGGCCCTTAATTTATGAGTCTGGCTATCTCGTAATGGTTAATAACTACTAAAAAGCTTTATATCTACCACAAAAAAACACTTTATTCTTAACAAGTTGCTGGTGTAAAAAGATTTATATGCCCTTAATTTAGCGGTCTGACTATCTCGCAATGGCTAATAACAAAAAATCTTTATGCCTGCCATACTAAACAATTTATTCTAAACAAATTGAAGGTATAAAAAGATTTATAGGCCCTTAGTTTAGGTTTCTGACAATATCGTAATGGCTAATAACTACTATAAATCTTTATATCTACCATTAAAAACACTTTATTCTAAACAAATTGTAGGTACAATAAGATTTGTATGCCCTTAATTTAGGGGTGTGACTATCCCGCAATGACTAAGGATTGCTAAAAATCTTTATATCAGTAGTAAGAGAGGTGCTGATTTGAACTATACGCCTGAGGCATGGATATGTGTGTAAGTTTTCAAGTAATTGGGTTACCAGGGTCATTTGCAAAGAGGTATCATTTCTATAGAAGCCATAGTAATTTGAAATATCATATGGAATTTGCTTGAAGGTATATACTTTGCGTACGCGCCCATACCAAACAGGTTATTCTGGTAGTCCTATTCTACAGGTCATTACACCTTTGCCAAGAGGAACGAGTATAACTTGATTGGTGATTAGGATTTGAATAAAAGGAATAGTTTTCTTTACAATTCATATTAGTAAGAGAATTGAATTCAAAGAGAATAGTTTATTTGCAAGGATATTAGTGAAAAAAAATGAGTGGTGCATTTACACTATTGGAGATTAATGATGGAACCGACAGCAGCAGCAGCAACGATATACGAGTACCTAATCTAGCTGTGGAAATAACCGCTGGCTGTAGACTATGTCTTGAATGGGACATTATGTATGCGAGATACGTGATATCATTAAGCAAATTTAAGCAGGAGGAGCAGCTGTGTTTTGCTGGAAAAGTGAATATTCTCCATATAAATAAACTTCGGTCAGCATTAGATGTTCTATCGAAATATATTGATGAGAACAAAATGCATCAGTGAATATTATTATTGTAATTATGTTCAATAAAAATGTTTCTAAATCAATGGTATTTTTGTTTTCTTTCTATAGTAGACAAGCGTATATTTTCTAGAGTAGAAAAAAGAAATTCTGTTTAGTCTGAAGTTGATCGTGAGAGAGTTAGGACTAAAAAAAAGAAAAAGAAAAAAAAAAAATGGATAGATTCGAGAAAGATCGAATCATGAGGAATCTAGTTCTTATGGAAAAACGTTTGATTCTAGATGATGATTTTCTAGAGTTGTCTATTCAAAGGAAGATATTTTCTCGAGGAATGCTTGTCGATATAATGATAACTGATTCTCCATCATTAGACTATTGTATGAAGCTTCTACATCGTGGTCCAAATGCATTTACACAATTTATTGATATATTGATCACGACACGACAAAATGATATTGTGGATATGCTTTTAAACATTAGTTTAGAAATTTAGGACTTTTTTTTTTCATAAGAAAGATGGTGCTCAAGGATGATTTACTCCTCTCTCTCTCTCTCAGACATTTTTTTTTTGTTGCTAGCTCAGTTTCATTGTGGCAGTGAGAGCGTTAACACATGACAAAATGTTCCATACATGTCCGTTATGTATGTACTCACTGGGCAGCTGGTCATCATCATGTGAGAATTGCACAATGATTGAGGAGTATGATGAAAAGTGTAGATTATGCAACCCATGTAAATTGCATAGAGGATATGCTATACAAATTAAAGGATGTAATTCCTGTCTTGAAGAGGTGTGTGACTCTCATCCTAGAGGTCACCTATGCTCCAATTGTCATTATGATAAATGTAATCAGTGGGAGAGTACATATCCCGGTATGATTGGAAAGAATCCTAACCGTGATTTTAGTTTATTGCTACGAGATTGGTATCGTCGTGGTTTTAGATTGTTCTGGGAGGAGGAACCGGGGCAACGATTCAACTGTTGGAACAACAAAAGAATATGGTTTCTACGTCATCGTTGTGAAGACACTGGGTGTTATGATTATAAGCCCACTGATTTTTATTTGGCTGTGACGGAATGTGATTCGACACTTGAGGACACTGTTTGTGAAATTGCTTCAAATAGGCAAATTGAAACATGTGAATTCTATAGAATGAATGAGAATAGTATCATTGACTATACAAAGAGATATGACAAGAGTGAAGTCACACTCTACTGTAGAAAATGTGACCCTGACATTGCACTACATCAGGATCAGTACACTGTGAATTCAGATAATCTACCTGCACTAGTTGTTGTCGACAAATACCTAGTAGTGGATGAAATCTAAAGAGTAGAAAAGTCGTTTTTATCATGTATATAATTTTTTTTTTATTAATAAACAATTTCACATACATCTTTAGAACATTTTATTCTTAGGGCACTAAAATCAATATTAAATACACTTGTAAGTATATTCTCCACTAGAAAGTCGTTCAATTGAGGTAAGTCAACGTAGATGTCGAGAAACTGCTTGTAGGTGTAGCCACGACATCTGAACATGAAAAAGAGTAGTGCATGAAAGCCAATGTCTTAGTCGCTAAATCCTGTACTCTTCGTTGATTTTGAATAATGGTTTTCCCACTGCTTTCAATAAAGTTGCTGATGTATGGTGCGTAGAATTCATACGATAGGCCAAGAGGATCAAAAAATTCAATATTCTTCGCTGTTTGAAAGATGCTTAGCCAATGACCGGTCTTCAAAGTCGACGGACTGCTATTAACAATGATCAGGGTATTGTTAACACTTGGAATTTTTTCAATGAAGTCCGAAGGTATGCAATAGGACTTGTACCGGGACATGTATGGATCAATACTAAATACGTTGATTATTTGGTTTGTGTTCATGGTGCTAGGTCTAGTAGAACACTGCCGTCGGGCGTAATTTCCCAATAGGTTTCAAATTGACTCAGTGATATTAGCGTGATACTCTCAGTCAGAGCATTGGCAAATGTACACTCTAAACTTACATTCCCTGTTCGTACTATGCTCATATCCTGTGTGCCTGACAAATCCAAAACAATAACCCCATGATTTTTTGAAAACATTGAATCGGTTATTCCATTTTCAAATAGTTGAGAGTCATGATCTAGGGATTGCATTGTCAACTCGTACAGAGTTCTATAGGATTTTTTGCCAAATGATAGAGTGTACAGTGGAATACCATTCACTTTGCACACGAGGCTAGATAGACCGAAAAAATTAAAATCGTGGGGGGATTCAGTCCAGGATCCAACGGCACTCCCACTCTTCACAAAGGCCAAAGCCAATTTTGATGGGATTTCTCCATTGATAAATGATGAATCGCTATAGCTACGAGAGCCGGTGGCAATGTGACGTTGATTGGTGATTGTATGGGGGACAAGAAGTTTAATGTTGTTGCCATTGGCTCTTAGCTTTTCCACTGCCAATGCAACAGAGCTCATAACCTGTTGTTTTCGGACGTGGAGAATTGCCGATGTGATAATGACATTTGCATCGGGTGCTGCAGGAAGTGTTTTTCTCAAAATGAAATTCGATGGGGCCATATGTAACTTTATGTCAATCTTGACATTGGGGGGTAGCCATTGGGATATATTGAATATCTCATGATTTAATTTTCCAACTAGATGATACTCCTGGGTGACTGCAGTAGTCAACTCACCGTCAGTATCAACACCTGTTCGATATTCATAGCCCAGCGATTGTCCTCTCATCTCCTTGTACGCCTTTGGCGTCATCATCATAAATTGTATGTAGCTTGCATAGTTTGATAAATTATTGCTAGTGCTCACCAATGTTCCATTAATAAATACATTAATTTGTTTGAATAGGTTGTGTAGAATACAGTTTTCATAGGAGAGACCATCGCCGGCATTTGGAGTTGTATTATCTGACTTTTTCTTCACCACAACATTTAAATCAATAAATGTTGACGACAAATCAATGAAATAGTCTTCATTGGAAAATATTTGAAAGTGTATATTTTCCGAGAGGGGTTGTTGAGGGTGAAATTGTTCATAGTAGCCATACTTGACGCTGACATCAACATTTTCAGCATTGAATAGATTCAATGAGGAACTGATTGATGGATATGATTCCTTGTGGGGGAGATAAGTCATCTTAAGAGAAGAAATCCTTCTTTGATCTAACAATCTTTTTCTTTTTCTTCTTCTTCTGTTGCTTATTGGACTTCGTTGTTTTATTTCTCAAAGTCCTTGTTGATGTCCTTTGCTTCCTGCCTGGGTGGAGACTGATGAGTGAATGACGCGAACGCATCCTTTTCAATCCCTCCCCATTTTGTCGAGATTTTAATTGTTCACCAACGGCTCTTGCTGAAGATCTAATATTTTCCTTAACACTCTCCTTGAAATTCTTGCCCGACCTCCAGTCCTGTAGTGTGGAGGCAGCAAAATTTGATGCAGCAGGTACAAGATATTTTCTGGCAAGGGGTAGTGCAGAACGAAATAGCCTAGCAAACCAGCTACCAAGACCATAGCCAGACATTGTAGTACGCCCCTTGTAGTAGTCCAATCCATTGCCTATTTGACGTGGACTCAAAGCACCAACATAACAGTCAATATCGGGACAGACAAATGGAATTCTTCTATTGTTCATTTTTTTAGGTTATTGTACCGTCGTTGTCGTTGACAATGGGTCGAAAATGACATGTAATCACTGCTAAGCCTTTTGAAATTGCTATTGGATCACCTAATTCAGTTCTTAGTGTTAACTGACAGAGTTCCAAATAGGAAGTGTTTACGGGAATATACTGAAGATGCTTTATATTGTAGTGGTGAACATGTTCTTGATTGGTTTTTCGTTCAAGAACTCGTAGGAGGGGAACATTTGAATTACCAACCCGAGATGTTTCCACAAATGAAGCGTAGAGAAATATACAAGTGTCCGTGGAGAAGCTGGGTGCATAGTCTGCATAGATAACATGGTCACTACCACTGAAATTTTCTGTCTTAATAATACGGTTTTTAAAACCAAGAACCTCACGTAAATTCTCATTGAGGAAAATTCTTTCATTCTCAAATGGATTGGTAATATAAATTCTCCTTTGTTCCGTCGAGTAATTGAAAGTAAAACCACCTTTTTTTCGACTTGCAATTTTTTTGTTGATAACTCGACACAGTTCATGCATGTTATTGTATTCCCTGTAGGGGATGTTAGCAATAGGGTACTGATTAGAGTCAAAAGTTGTTTTGCACCTTCATCACCGAATTCAAACGGTCGTATTTTTATTTCATATTTACGATCCTTTCTCAGGATGTCATAGGTATTTTTGAGAATACAGTCGACAAGACCCACTTCATATGCACCGTCAAATTTGATGGCGGGGGAGAGTTTTGTCCAAAAATCACTTGTCGTATTCAAGTCATTGTAGAGAGGATCGGAAACGTTGGACATGAAAGTTACATAGAAATCATTGGGCATTGTCAATATCTTCAACACCGATCCAAGAATCAAAATCAGAGTTGTATCCTAGCCATCGAACAAGTAACTGTTTCTTACCCCCGCGAGTACGTGTCTTTAATATCTTTTCAATTTGATAGATTTCACTAGCATTTTTAACTTTTTGTAATTCATAGTCATAAAAGCCGCCGAGAATCTCCTCATCTTTGGTATCACGCAGGTGATAAGTTATGGGTTTAGTGTCTAGGATTTTTGCCACTTTAAAAAGTTCGGTGGACCATAAGTAATTCCCCTTTTCAAAAACATTAGTTGTTCTATTAATTCGAACAGTATCACCAACATTGAATTTATTTTTCATCTTCTTGACAGCCGACGATTCATTGGAATACTGTTTAAGAAAGGTGTCAATTGTATCATGATCAGAATGATGAACTTCCGTTGGCGTAGAGTTGGACAACGATCGATGAGGTCGTTGATTATAAATCAACATGATTTTATCAAGATCACGAATAAAAGCCGATGTATTTTTCAATGAACAATATCTTGAAATTAAAAGTCGAATAGTTCTTGTCAATCGTTCGGCCAATGCAGCCTTTATAGGACTCTGACTATGATAGAGCAGTGTACTATATTTCTCTAGTACTTTTGCAACATGGGGATTAACAAATTCACTACCGCGATCCGTTTGAATTTTCTTATGTGAATCCTGTTGGAGAATACTTTCAATGGCCTGAGCAACTTCAACACCTGTCTTTGATCGCAATGGAATTGCATATGCATAACGACTATAAACACTGATTGCAAGTAGAATGTACTTGTACGGTGTATTGTGACGTCTTTGAAGCTCATCTAGAGTCAGGAGATCTGCTTGCATTATATGCAATGGGTAAAAGGCTTTAGTTTTTCGATATTGATTGGCACGAAGTCTATGATTTCTATGCAGAGTGTAACTTGATTCATTCTGTAGATAGTCTTGTACATTTTTAGTGCGAACACCAGTGACTTTGGAAAGAGTTGTGGGGGAACTTAAACTCCCCACCTCACCAATATTTTCATAAACACCTTTCAGAACTTCAACCATTTTGAACGTAAACACGTTGTGTAACGTCCGCTACCCTTTTGTATACTGGCTGTTGGTGGTGGTGATGGTGGTGATGATGACTTGATACGTCTTCGCTTTTGTCTAGCTATCAGCGGTGTGCTAGTATTTTCCAAAATTGATTTAAAATCTTCAAGTTCACTTTTTAATGGTGTCAATGTTGTTGTTGTTGTTGATGATGACGATGATGCATGTTCATTTATTTTTTTTAGAATTTGTCTATTGGCAATAAGACTTTTGGGGAAGTTTAATGTATTTAGAAAGTTGTATAAATGAGTGTCAAATGATAATAGTCCTTTACGATTTGTAACCATATCATAGATTAAATCAAGTAGATTATAGCTCTTGCCCTGAATTATAATCCCTGTCCCATTGCTCTCAACTTGAATGTGATCACTTTCCAAGAGATAGGCTAGGAGTCGTTTACTTTGTTCACGATATGAGTGGGGCATTAGATTTCCAATTTTCAATACAATCGAATCCACTTCCTCCTTCTTCAAATGTGTTCCAGCAGCAGAATCCTGAGGAGATGATTCTTTTTTGGGATAAGCAGCAGCAGCAGTGGGCTTCGAGCGATAGGACTTGTGTTTGTCCACTCGGCGAAGTGCATCTTGAAGTAAAAGCAGTTTTTTATCATCCTCAATATTTTCATTGTCAAGGAATTTACTCAGATTGTTCTCAAAGTGTTCGACGGGTGAGAGAGCGAGTTCTATTGGAGTCAATTTATAGGGTTTTGCCATTCTCTGTCTTTAGAGAAAACTGTTTACAAGTCCTGCAATTATTGGCAGTAAAAGTGTGAAAAAGCTACCGCCCGCCTGAAGAAGTCGTTTCCTTTTGAAATTCTTTCCTTTCTTTTTAGAGGCCAATGTACGTACAATGGAACGATGTTGCTTTGCCTGTTGCTTAACTACTTCTGGCACTTGAACATTACCCTCGATCAAATTTAAACAAAGTTCAGATATTAGATTAATGAAATCATTGTCAATACCGTGTTTGAGTATTGCTTTCCTAAGCGGAGGTTTTGAAGTGCTTAGAACTGAAAACAAATGTCTATTTTCATGTAGTTTCTTCAGTGTCATGATAGCAACTAATAGGTCTTTTTAGTGTTCACGGGGAGATATACTGTAATTTCATTGTCAAAAATATCTGTGACTACACGCAGATCCTCGGGTGTATTTTGATTAAGATCCAATAGGATGTAGCCGTATGGTTTATTAGTTGCCTGATTGTATGCTGAGAGCAGAAATTTGGGGGCTCCCGGATAGATTTGTTTATTGAGAGTTATTAGCGAGCTAGAATCACGAACAACTCTGTAGATGATATAGTAGGTGCAGTTCAATGCAAGTGTTCGCAATCATTTGCTCTGATGAAAGAGATTGTGTAGAACCAGAGTAACGGAAATCTGTTCATGATGAGAGCGAACAGTGAACAGTTGTAGCATTTCCTGGGACCATTCAATAGATTCAGCCAGATCGTCAATGATCAACCAAGAGTTTTGTTCAATAATGCTGAAAACATCAAGTCCCTGTATGAATTGTATCTGCACCAACCCTGTCATGGCAGCAATCGCTTTTATTTTATCATATGACTCCTGCCAAATACTATAGCAATAGTAGATTTTTTTCGGCTTTTCCACAAACATTTTATCACAATTTTTAATTATTTTAGTTAAGAGTGTTGTTTTGCCCGACATTGACGGTCCACACAGAAACGATCTGAATGGTGTTTTAAATTGACACATGTTCCCTTCAACAGTTCACCTGGACAACTAACTGTAGACTATGGCCGTCTAATGACTAAATAATTTCCCTACTACTACTACTACTACTCCGTTCAAGAATAATAATAACGAGAAGAAGAAGAAGAAGAAGAGGAATAATATTTTCTTTTATTATATACATAAAAAAGGTGACAATACTTTTAAAAAAATACTACATTGAAAAAGGCACATTAAACATGAATAAAAAAAAATACACTTTTTTTTAAATTTATTTATAATAAAAAAAATACAACATTTAAATAGCCACTAGAAAAAAAAACACTTAAATAAATACACTTTTTTTTTCTGTTTATTTATTTATAAAAAAATACAACATTTATTGGACTAATGCACTTGTGAAATAATATCATACACTTTTACTTACAACATTTTAAATTTTGGGGTCCCCCCTCCCCCCCCCCCCGGGGGGCGGCCGCTGCGGCGGCCGGGGCCGGGAAGCGCCGGGCGCCGGGGGCCCGCTGCGGCGGGCCCGGGCCGGGGGCTGTTATTAAATACTGGAAATTGATCTGCCTTGCAAACACACACACACACATTGAAAATTGATTGTGATAGAAAAAAAAAGAATTAAAAAAAAACCTAATTACCAAAAAAAAAAAAAAAACTCCCACCCAATTTATACTTTTTTTTTTAGTGAATTTAAGTTAATTTCTTTAGACCGAGTTGTTTTCTGTACTCTGTACATTCAACTCGGTCTGAAATTAAATAATGACCGTGTGGTAGTACCTTCACACCATCCTCAAGTACATAGACTTTGTCCGATATGGCAGACATGGCGTTTTTCTCAACTCTAACTGTGTAGTTTTTAAATTGTAAAGAGCGAATCGCCATGACTTTTGCCCTTGGCACTAAACTACGTTCCACACAGTTTCTATACACACTCATGTCGAAATTATTTTTTACAAAGTGTGTAGGTACCCCCTTGCAAACTTGTTTGATATCCTTGCCGTGCGTTTCCACACAGTATACCTTCGGTCCAGGAAACACACCACTGGATATCAGATCGCTACCCGTTTCAGATTTTAACATTAACAATTGATTTGGGGCCTGGCGTTTCACTAGCTCTGGGTAGAGGGATTCGTCCCAATTAGTGTAGTCCATTCGTGAGCTAATGTACTCGCCATTTTCCAAATCATTCAATAGATTTTCAGTTTTGACTTTTAACAGGAGTGAATCAGTGTCCCCGTAGTACACTTGAACTTGTCCCTCAATCGGCCACTGTACCTTGCATACATTATAATAAAATGACAACATGAGTTTCTTGGATATTTCAGTTATTGCACTTCCGCCTGCAATATTTTTATTTAATACAATGTTTCTTTTCTTGCGATGTAGGAGAACCATATTGGAGTCTATGATTGTGAACGATGTGAAGTTTGGATCCGCAATGATTCGGGCACAATCTTTGGGGTTGGTTACAATGTCACATCGACTTCTGTGTCGTACGCTCTCGCACATTTTACCGAAAGCTGAGTTCAAAATGAGTTTATAGACTTCTTTTTCAACTTTCGTTTTCGCTTGTGAACGCTTACTGACAAAGGTGTCAATAAACGTTTTCATGTAAGGCTTTTGATCAAATTGGAGGGCTCTATGAATCTTTGTGACCTTGAAACCATTGGACACCATCCATTTCAATAGCACGTGATGAACAACGATATTCTGTTTCGGGTTGAGATCGGCAATTAGTTTTTGTTTTGAAGGTACCCAGTGCATACTCCCGTCCTCTACTAAAGATAAATTGTAGGGGCTCAGAGAGTCCCTACCCACCGGTCTATTTATGCACGGAAAAACAAAGTCTTTTACCGAGTCATGGATTTCCATGGGTATTTCACCGTCAATTTCAAAAAACCATCCCTGTGCCCCATTCTCCTCAACACTGGCAATGTCGGGGAAATTCGAAGCACAGGGATTGTCAAGCCATTTATAATTGCCACACGGCAAACAGTAGTGAGACATTGCCGATGGGTAAAGAGAATTCATATCCAAAAAAACTGCGTCCGACTTTTCATCGGTGTGCTGTCCACTCGGATCAGTTTTCATGATACGATCCCCGTGAAAAACATACCCATCCCTCATTGATCTCTCTACAAACAGATGCTGATCCACATCGGCGATCAGACCTATTTCTTCTTTGCTGATTTTAAGTATCAAGTCCATCACCAAATGGGGAGTGGAAAAATAATAACCTAAATCCAACCCAAATTCCCCATAGATTTTATCCGTATTTTTGCACACAATATCCAGAAGAGTGAGTACGTCACTGGCCAAGTAAAGTTTACAATAATCCCACCCATTTTTACATCCGCCCTTTGCCCAAACCCTCTTAGCAAATTCGTAGTCGCTAGTGGTGCACT